>JBAMCF010001060.1:0-13846 GCA_037075285.1 Drosophila lutescens
AACAGTTCGTTACAATATAATATAAAATGGTTACAATTTAAAACATAAGACTCCAGACTAAATAAAACATCCAGTAAGGCGTTATCATCAGCGTCATCCAAAAACTCAAATACTGGTTTGTTGGTTGTGGTGGGGGTTCTACAATTTCAGCAAATATTTGATCATCGTCTGGAAACCGCTCTTCTTCTACCGTGGGGAGAGGATCCATATTCTGTTCACTCAGAAATTGATCCCGGGGTTGTAGTGGGGGCTCTACAATTGCATCAAATATTTGATCGTCGTCTGGAAACATTTCGTCTTCTGCCGAGGGGATAAGTTCATCCAATTCCAATGCCTGTCCACACTGAAATTGTTCACGGCTTTCATCGTTGATGATCATGGACTCCAAAACAGCCTGCGTAGCAGTCCCCATAAGGGCGGACAATTCTGGCTCCCTCTCTTGGGTCGAAGATGCAGCAGATTGAAATACTCCTCGGAGCATACAATCAACCGAATCTTCTGTATCAGAAGCCTCGACAACCTCCTGATCCGAGTTTTCAATAATCTCGACATCAGAATCCTGCGTCTCTGGTATTTCGAGGTCATCAATCTCAACCTCAATAATGCTATCAACAAAATCCACACTCAGATCCATAGGTATGCAGTACTGAGGCATTTGAAGAACTGATCCTGAGCAATTTGAGTGGTGTCATTTTATAGTCTAGAATGTTCACTTAACAGGTTGTCATCTACAGGGAGTGCATACAGGCGTGTTGTACTCCTAGGACCAATCCGATTGGTTCTCAAATATAAGAAGCATACCAAGACCCCAGTCGAATGGTTATTAGAGGGAAAAGGAAGACCAGGATTGATAACAAAATACCGGGGGGTGAACATGGTGTATCGACTATGAACCAGGTTACGATGGTTTAGGAAAGGTGATCTCTGTGTAAGCAAGATACGAAAGATTGGGCACTTCGGTTCGGGCCAACATTTGCACAAGACGTTGCAATGCACCCATTAGAATTTTCTCAAGCCTTAAGCTAAGAGTAGCTATAATAAGCGGGAGTGGAGGTATTTTTATTAGTTTTGTATAAAATCAGAGATTAGTTTACAGACACAAACATATACAATTCCCATAATCAGTGTGTTTAGTATCCGAGGGAATCCTATCGTTTTATCGCATTTTAAAATATTGTGACCCCTCGTTATCTTCTGAGAATGAGCAGGAGAAAGTGCACGTGCACCAACGAACTCGAGTATCACCCCCTACCCTCAAGTCCTTGTGTGTGTGTGTGTCTGCGTGTGCGTGGCTGCTTGTGCAAAAGGTGTGAAATGAAATTTTTTAAATTTTTAAATTTTTTTCAAAATGTACTTTTTTCATTTTAGAATCGTAAAAATTATACCAATGGAAAGGGCTTGAAAAATGCTTTCCAATGACACCAAAAATTTTTTTTTGTTTTTTTTTTAGTGACGGTCCAAATATATATGGGTGATCGGAGGTCGTTGTCATTTTCGCCTGTTTTTGGGTAGTAGTGGAGATATGGGTAAGCGGGGAAAGTCACCGTTTTATTTTCAGCAGTTAGAAAACCAATACTTCTTATACTGCACAGAAAAATTGAAAGTCGTCTTGATACCAATCCTGAAAAGGGATTGCATGACAGACCCTAATAGCTTTATCGTAGACACAAACATTACTGGAATTCTAGATTCTAGATTCATCCATGAAAAGTGATCTCAAGAAGTCTTATAACACATAAACCTTTTTCCTAGGCACACTCCTGGAATCGTATAACGACTCCTATTCATCCTAGACACGAGCATTAACGTATAAGATTTATCCTAGACACGAATCATTTCGTATAAGAAAACCGAGGTAGGTCAGCGGAGGTCTCGCGATCGGCGGACACGGGAGCGGGGAACCGCAGCGGGATTCTCCGCTTACCAATATCTACACTACTACCCAAAAACAGGCGAAAATGACAACGACCTCCGATCGCCCATATATATTTGGACCGTCACTAAAAAAAAAACAAAAAAAAAATGTTTGGTGTCATTGGAAAGCATTTTTCAAGCCCTTTCCAAAAATGTACATTTTGAAAAAAATTTAAAAATTTAAAACATTTCATTTCACACCTTTTGCACAAGCAGCCACGCACAAGCAGACACACACACACAAGGACTTGAGGGTAGGGGGTGATACTCGAGTTCGTTGGTGCATGTGCACTTTCTCCTGCTCATTCTCAGAAGATAACGAGGGGTCACAATATTTTAAAATGCGATAAAACGATAGGATTCCCTCGGATACTAAACACACTGATTATGGGAATTGTATATGTTTGTGTCTGTAAACTAATCTCTGATTTTATACAAAACTAATAAAAAACCTCCACTCCCGCTTATTATAGCTACTCTTTCCATAGAAATTTTATTTCATGTAGTGATGGATAAATTTTTAAAGTATGACGTGCTGATTGGTCGTGAAATTCTAGGCCAGGGTCTTGGTGTAACTATTGATGCTAACAAATTCATTCTGTACAAAATTAACACAGTCCAACATTGCTGAATTAAATCTCATGGATTCCATAAATGGTAATGTGAATCTGAGTCCGTCCGATAAAGCCGAACTGGCAGAAATATTAAAGGTATTCCAAGCCGACGAGTTACCACAGGCGAACTAGAAATCCGTCTAATTGATACCAATAAAACGGTAATGAGGCGTCCATATAGGCTCAGCACGGAAGAAAAATTGCTAGTGAGGTATAAAATACAGGAACTGCTGGCATGCAAAGTCATATGACCAAGTTGATCCCCTTTTGCGAGCCCAATGTTATTGGTTAAGAAGAAGGATGGAAGTGATCGTTTGTGTATTGATTTTAGGGAGTTGAATGCAAATACCATCTCAGATAAATACCCACTGTCTCTGATTGCAGATCAAATTGATAGATTGCGTGGCAGCAAGTATTTCACGAGTCTTGATATGGCCAGTGGCTTTTACCAGATACCCATACATCCAGACTCTATTGAACGCACTGCATTCGTCACGACAGATGGCCAATACGAGTTCATAGCCATGCCGTTTGGTTTAAAAAACGCATCATCAGTGTTTCAGCGAGCCATCATGAGAGCCTTGGGTGAAGTGGCTTATTCATATGCAATTGCTTACATCGACGATGTCCTTATTATCGCTAACACAAAGGAGGAAGCTTTCTTTAGACTCAAGGAGGTATTGCAAAGACTATCAAGTGCTGGGTTTTCCTACAACATTAAAAAGTGTTCTTTCTTACAGTCTAGTGTAGAATATTTAGGATATAAAATTGAGATGGGTGAAATAAGACCAAACCCACGAAAAATTCAGTCATTGGCCGCATTGCCGCCCCCTCAGTCAGTTACGCAGCTCAGACAATTCATTGGCTTGTCATCCTATTTTCGACAATTCGTCCCACGATTTTCCGAATTAATGAAACCTTTATATTTATTAACTTCGAAAAACAGCAAGTTTGAGTGGCGTGAAAAACATGAGCAGGTGCGCCAAGAGATTATATCTACTTTGGTTAGCGATTCGGTTCTTATCATCTATGATCCACAGTTCCCGGTTGTACTTCACACTGACGCTAGTGCAGATGGGTATGGTGCAATATTGATGCACAAGGTAAACGGTAAACCTAGAGTCATTGAGTACTATAGCAAGTGCACCACGGGAGCAGAAACAAGATACCACTCGTACGAGTTGGAGACGTTGGCTGTCTAAAATGCAGTCAAACATTTCCGCCATTATCTACATGGCCGCCCATTCGTGGTGTACACGGACTGCAACTCTTTTAAAGCTAGTCGCCACAAGAAAGATTTGACACCGAGTGTCCATCGTTGGTGGGCTTACCTACAATCTTTTGAGTTTGAGGAAGAGTATAGGAAGGGAAGTAGCATGGCACATGTAGATTTCCTCTCACGCAATCCATTACCAATTGTTAAGCAGACTACAAAAACAAGGTATACACACAGTATTGGTTTCCGAGTATGTCTAAATACGTACGAAAATTTGTAGATAATTGCATCACATGCAAACTTTCCAAATCAACTTCGGAAAAGGCGCAGATAGAACTCCATCCCATACCAAAAGTCAGTGTACCTTGGCATACAGTGCACATGGACATCAGTGGCAAGCTGAGTGGTAAGAATGACGTCAAAGAATATGTGATAGTGCAAATAGATGCCTTCACTAAATACGTTCATTTGCATCACTCCCTTGGCCTTGACACGAACAGCTGCATTGAGGCGTTAAAATCAACTATCTGTATGTTTGGGGTACCAAGTCGTATACTTGCCAGGGCCGCAGTTTTGCCAGTAACGATTTTAGGCAGTTCTGTGCTACACAAAAAATAGACTTACACCTAATCGCAACCGGCGCCAGCCGTGCCAATGGGCAGGTGGAACGCGTAATGAGTACCATGAAGGCGATGTTGACAGCGGTAGAGACAAATGAGCGATCCTGGCAAGAAGCCTTAAAGGAGTTTCAGTTGGCAATGAATTGCACGGCCAATAGAGTTACGAAGACAAGTCCATTAGAACTTTTAGTTGGTAAGGAAGCTAGACCAATGGGCATGATGCCGTTGGTAGAAGAATTAGAAATAGATATCGACAATGTAAGATCGAATGCACTACAGAATATAGAAAAGGCTGCCGAATATGAAAAGCAACGATTATACGAAAATAAGGCTAAGATAATAAGATACAAGGTAGGCGACCATGTCTTGCTCAAGAGTGAAGAACGGCACCAAACAAAGCTAGATCCGAAGTTTAAAGGACCCTTTGTGATCATTGAGAGTCTTGATGGTGACCGATATGTGCTAAAATCCTTAAAAAGTAAAAGGACATACAAGTATGCCCATGAGCAGTTGCGTGCCATGCCTGAAGAGGTGGACGCAGAAGAATACGAGAGATCGCCGGCTGAGGCACTCGTAGATACCATAGACTCAGTGTAAAACATTTACAAGGCTATAGGCGCACCATGCAGTTAGCTGCGCAGTAACTGTATGGCGGGGGCTATTTGGGTCCAGTGGGACCATGACGCAGATTGTGCGTGAGAGCGTTGCAAGGTGTGCATGAGAATGATATGGAGTTATGGTGGAAATGTTGAAAGACGATTGAAGAGCAAGAAATGTAAGGATAAAAAAACAAGAAAGGAAGCTAGCTTATATACCCTTGCAGATAAAAGAAATTCCTTTTTAAGTTGTCAGAAATCAAAACGCCTACTTCCTGCAAAGTTACAATGAATTTTCTTATATTTGTTTGATTATTCGTATGGGAGCCTTAAGATATAGTGGTCCGATCCGGCTCGCTCCGACATATGTACTACCTGCAATAGAAAGAAGACTTTTGGGAAAGTTTCATTGCGATAGCTTTAAAACTGAGAGACTAGTTCGCATAGAATCGGACAGACGGACAGACGGACATGGCTAGATGGACTCGGCTATTGGTGCTGATCTAGAATATATATACTTTATGTGGTCGGAAACGTCTCCTTCACTGCGTTACAATATCTGACTGAAATTATAATACCCTCTGCAAGGGTATAAAAAGAAAAGAAAAACAAGAAAGGAAGCTAGCTTCGGCCAGCCGAAGCTTATATACCCTTGCAGATAAAAGAAATACCTTTTTAAGTTGTCAGAAATCAAAACGCCTACTTCCTGCAAAGTAACAATGAATTTTCTTATATTTGTTTGATTATTCGTATGGGAGCCTTAAGATATAGTGGTCCGATCCGGCTCGCTCCGACATATGTACTACCTGCAATAGAAAGAAGACTTTTGGGAAAGTTTCATTGCGATAGCTTTAAAACTGAGAGACTAGTTCGCATAGAAACGGACAGACGGACAGACGGACATGGCTAGATGGACTCGGCTATTGATGCTGATCAAGAATATATATACTTTATGTGGTCGGAAACGTCTCCTTCACTGCGTTACAATATCTGACTGAAATTATAATACCCTCTGCAAGGGTATAAAAATATATTGAGCAAGGCATGGAGCGCTACACTATTTCGTTAAACTATACTTGTTTTGTGAATTCCTATTACATTTATGTTTGATTTATGACTGTATACTGAAGAGTAATGTTAAGTTAACACCAACTTAAACCTTAAGGAAGGTAACAATGTTAAGTTAAGACAACAGAAAGTTGAGAATAAAAACTATGAAAGAAATCTGCTGTTGAGTTGTGAATAGAGACATGGCCCGCGAGGTCGCGTGATCGTCAAGAAATCATGTCAATAAACCGTTGCATCATAAGAGAGAGAGATAATTTTGTTATACAAAGAGAGCATCATTTGAACTTGATTCAGATGTGCATAGCGCCTGTAGTTGTTCTACTCTTAGTACAGTTGTATCAAAAAATAGGACGAGAGAGGAGAAGGAGAGCGCGGAAGGGCTTGCGAGTCAGTCAGTTCGAGAAGGCGAAGAGCAGAACAACACAGGCGACTTGCAGTGCTACTCCAAACTTGATATGGCAGGAAAGGATGAGACTCCTTCATTACCGGCGCAAGCTCGGTCTTCTCCGACATATGTATGTAAGTTCTGCTGGCGCACTTTGTATAAAGTCGAGCATGTTTGTATGTGTTTGTTTGTATGTTTGTATGTATGCCCTGCTGTCGCACTTTAAGTGTGACCGCGCAAGGGGAAAATGAAAATACCACATTTAAAATGCGCGGTTAAAAAATCGATTGCGCCTTTTTTTAGGTAAACGTTAAATTTAAAATATCGGTAGACTTACAGAAATCCCATTAAGCTGAATTTTAAAGTCGAAATTTTCCTTAAAATTGCTTTCAATTTTAAAATCCAAAAACCCGACCTGCAAACTATTTATTAGTTTTCAAACGTTGAGATTGTGAGGAACCGTTAAACGGCCCCCACAATTGCCGACTAATTTTTGTAGACATGTAGGAATTTTTGTAGTCATGTAGGAATATTTTTATAGCCATGTAAGACTCATGAAACTTAATATTAGTTTAGCCTTTTAATAGCCAACCTACCCAACACCGCCAGCATCCACACCCTCGCTCTCGTTCCAACACGCTCTTATCATCCACTCATCAGCATCCACACGGATCTCAACGCTCTCATCACCCACTCATCAGCATTTGAATCGCTCACACACACACACGCATTTCAATGCACATCAGCATCTGCACGCAGTTCCAACACGCGCACACACTCATCAGCATCCACACAGAACCCACCATCGAACACCCTCGCTCTCGCTCTCTGCTTCTTTCTCGTTCCAACACGCTCTCATCACCCACTCATCAGCATCCACACGGGACTCAACGCTCTCATCACCCACTCATCAGCATCCACACGCAACTCAACGATCGAACACTCTCGCTCTCGCTCTCTGCTTCGACCCATTCCAGCGCGCTCTAATCATCCACCCATCAGCATCCACACGATCGAACCAAAAGGCATCCAACTCGATCGGTGTTTACGAGCAAGGGGAAAAGTAAAAGCACAATGTCGAGCGATAGTGGTGAAGTGGAAGCAGCGTACGACCCGGTTGCCGCCGCAGGGGCATGGGAAATCGACTGGCTGGATCTGCTGTGGGAGGAAACGTAAGCGCTCGCTTTATTTTTCCCGACCTTTATTGAACGACCAGACTGGAGTGGCGTGGCAAAGACACTTTGTACGCCTCAGAAAAACCCTAAGTTAAGAATAATAAATGAACCAAAGTGTTTCGCATTAAAATCTATTTCGCCTGTTGTGTTTTGGTGTGTGTGATTGTAGGAGGGGCAATTAAATTCGTGTTCCTTTTCCCCATCTAGGAAAACCCTTCCCGCCGTTTTTAGGTAAACGTTAAATTTAAAATATCGGTAGACTTACAGAAATCCCATTAAGCTGAATTTTAAAGTCGAAATTTTCCTTAAAATTGCTTTCAATTTTAAAATCCAAAAACCCGACCTGCAAACTATTTATTAGTTTTCAAACGTTGAGATTGTGAGGAACCGTTAAACGGCCCCCACAATTGCCGACTAATTTTTGTAGACATGTAGGAATTTTTGTAGTCATGTAGGAATATTTTTATAGCCATGTAAGACTCATGAAACTTAATATTAGTTTAGCCTTTTAATAGCCAACCTACCCAACACCGCCAGCATCCACACCCTCGCTCTCGTTCCAACACGCTCTTATCATCCACTCATCAGCATCCACACGGATCTTAACGCTCTCATCACCCACTCATCAGCATTTGAATCGCTCACACACACACACGCATTTCAATGCACATCAGCATCTGCACGCAGTTCCAACACGCGCACACACTCATCAGCATCCACACAGAACCCACCATCGAACACCCTCGCTCTCGCTCTCTGCTTCTTTCTCGTTCCAACACGCTCTCATCACCCACTCATCAGCATCCACACGGGACTCAACGCTCTCATCACCCACTCATCAGCATCCACACGCAACTCAACGATCGAACACTCTCGCTCTCGCTCTCTGCTTCGACCCATTCCAGCGCGCTCTAATCATCCACCCATCAGCATCCACACGATCGAACCAAAAGGCATCCAACTCGATCGGTGTTTACGAGCAAGGGGAAAAGTAAAAGCACAATGTCGAGCGATAGTGGTGAAGTGGAAGCAGCGTACGACCCGGTTGCCGCCGCAGGGGCATGGGAAACCGACTGGCTGGATCTGCTGTGGGAGGAAACGTAAGCGCTCGCTTTATTTTTCCCGACCTTTATTGAACGACCAGACTGGAGTGGCGTGGCAAAGACACTTTGTACGCCTCAGAAAAACCCTAAGTTAAGAATAATAAATGAACCAAAGTGCTTCGCATTAAAATCTATTTCGCCTGTTGTGTTTTGGTGTGTGTGATTGTAGGAGGGGCAATTAAATTCGTGTTCCTTTTCCCCATCTAGGAAAACCCTTCCCGCCGATCGTGGTCGAGCCGTGTGATGGCCAAGGATTGCGACGGAGTCTTGCACTCGATTGTCGGATCCGAAGCTATCACCGGTCCTGGGGCACGCAGTGGCCGTGGATCGCGACGGAGCTACGCTCGTTTGTCGGGTCCAAGGGCAGTGCGGATCCCGGAGCGTGTGGCGGGTGGAGATTTCGACGGAGTCCTGTACTCGATTGTCGGAATCTAAGCCCGCTGCAGGTTTCGGCCCATGGTCGGCATCTCTGGGTGACAACACCCCAAAATCCCCCTTTTTACTTTTTTTGCTTCTGCCGATCAGGATCGGACCGCGTGGTGGCAAGGAGTACGACGGAGCCACGCTCGATTGTCGGCCCCAAGGGCCATTGCGGGTCCCGATGTGCGTGGCGGGTAGGGATTACGACGGAGCTCGGCTCGATTTGTCGGATCCAAACCCGCTGCCAGTTCCGGCCACAGGGTCCGTATAGGGTTGTTTTATCTCGCCACTCCCTGAACTCCTTGAACTTAAAAAAATTTATTGTAAGTGACCCTGGGAGCCCTGAGCAACCTATCCCAGCCTGAGAACTTCCTTACAAGATATTGACAAATTGTTGATTTGTAAAAAACATTAATTCGCTCCGCTGCACACACACATGGGCGAAATATATATATAAGCCACAAAATGGCTACTACATGAAACATGCATGTACAGTGAAGCCTCTTCGCTCCTTTTTGTGTGTTTGGCATAATGCCGACGTCTTGGACTTCTTGAAGTCTAAGCCGGCATGACCTCGAGTTTGCTAAAAACTTCTCTATAACGAAAAAAGGTCGTATCAAAAAAACTAAACTTTGGACAAAAAACGGTCAACACGCCGTAAAAGGCTGCTATATGGAAGCCTAAAAATATGCAGTAATGCATATTCTTCAAAATCTGCCACGGAACTCTGATAGAGATCAAAGACAGAACAAAGTCCAACACACACTAAGGGCTTGATCAGCTTTTCGAAGTTTACCGATCTGGCGACGCTATAATTCCCAACCAGTTATAGCGCGGCTTGCATGGTAACCCACTTCGATCGTTGAACCAAGACAGCGATTTCACTGCTGATGATTGTAGTTGGCTACTACATGAAACATGCATGTACAGTGAAGCCTCTTCGCTCCTTTTTGTGTGTTTGGCATAATGCCGACGTCTTGGACTTCTTGAAGTCTAAGCCGGCATGACCTCGAGTTTGCTAAAAACTTCTCTATAACGAAAAAAGGTCGTATAAAAAAGCTAAACTTTGGACAAAAAACGGTCAACACGCCGTAAAAGGCTGCTATATGGAAGCCTAAAAATATGCAGTAATGCATATTCTTCAAAATCTGCCACGGAACTCTGATAGAGATCAAAGACAGAACAAAGTCCAACACACACTAAGGGCTTGATCAGCTTTTCGAAGTTTACCGATCTGGCGACGCTATAATTCCCAACCAGTTATAGCGCGGCTTGCATGGTAACCCACTTCGATCGTTGAACCAAGACAGCGATTTCACTGCTGATGATTGTAGTTGGCTACTACATGAAACATGCATGTACAGTGAAGCCTCTTCGCTCCTTTTTGTGTGTTTGGCATAATGCCGACGTCTTGGACTTCTTGAAGTCTAAGCCGGCATGACCTCGAGTTTGCTAAAAACTTCTCTATAACGAAAAAAGGTCGTATCAAAAAAAAAAAAAAAAAAAAGCTAAACTTTGGTTTTTTATAAACACAATGCCTAGATATGTGCGTGTGTGTGCATTGCAGCTGACTAAGGAAGTTAGATTCGCTTAAATTCAAATTCATGATAATACTGATATTTCTTTGCTTAAGGAATATTGCATTAACATTTCCACAACAGATTTAAAACATTTCCTTACAGACTTTTGTGATTTAAAATTCAAATCGCAATGAAAATATATAAAAAACAACAGAAAAATTCAAATCAATTGATTCTCTAGCCCTTCCTTACACGTGCCTCATATTGTTTAAACAAATGGAAATGTTTAAACAATTTGATTCACGGAATCCCCTTCCACCTGCCTTCCTTATCTAATCTAAACTAAAATAAAATTGGACCTCTAAAAAACGGACAGTAGCAAATTCCACCAAGAACGGATTGACATAAAAATCTAAAAAAAATCACATTAATTACTAAAATAATTAGGAGCCCCGTGTTAGGTACAAATTAGAACAAAAAACGACCCCAAAGTTCCCCAAAATTCCATTTGATTTTTTAATTTCTTTCTTTTGCCATTTCTCTATAATAAATGTGGTTAAAATGGTTTAAAAATGTGATGTTCATAATCTTATGGCAAACCCGCCAATAACTGCATTTACATTTTTTGGAGATTCCGCATCCTTCACCAAGTCCCCAATATTTTCAAATTTTGTTGTGCCAGTCTGACGTCATTGCCTGCACAGATGTATGTATGTATGTTCTGCTGGCGCACTTTGCATAAGTTGTACATGTATGTATGTATGTATGTCCTGCTGTCGCACTTTAAGTGTGACCGCGCAAGGGGAAAATTAAAATACCACAGTCATACCATATTTAAAATGCGCGGTTAAAAAATCGATTATATCCCAAATCTTTTCTTATGCGCCTTTTTTTAGGTAAACGTTAAATTTAAAATATCGGTAGACTTACAGAAATCCCATTAAGCTGAATTTTACAGTCGAAATTTTCCTTAAAATTGCTTTTAATTTTAAAATCCAAAAACCCCACCTGCAAACTATTTATTAGTTTTCAAACGTTGAGATATTGACAAATTGTTGATTTGTAAAAAACATTAATTCGCTCCGCTGCACACACACATGGGCGAAATATATATGTAAGATTTATTATAGGTTTATTTATTATGAATACCATTAAGTATATAGCCGAACAGGTAAATGATATTAAAATAGATTTCAAATGACCGACAGAAATTCGCGACTACTTTTGACGACTTTCAACTTTATTACGTCTTCTACGACTGGCTTCATCGACTTGCTTCTGTGACTACTTCTTTTACTTCCTTCTCTTGTCTTCTTCGGCTCTGCAAACTTATCATCTGTCCAAATTTAGCAAATTAGCAATGGGTGGGACTGATGGGTGGTGTGTGTCAAGGATGGGTGTGACAACTTGTGAGGTGATTGTACCGATGCCACCTTACATATATAAGCCACAAAATGAGTTTTTTATAAACACAATCCCTAGATATGTGCGTGTGTGTGCATTGCAGCTGACTAAGGAAGTTAGATTCACTTAAATTAAAATAAATGATAATACTGATATTCTTTTCCTAAAAGAATATTTAATTTACATTTCCACAACAGATTTAAAACATTTCCTTACAGATGTTTGTGATTTAAAATTTAAATCGCATTGTGAAAATTTGGAATAGTTTTTCCAACCGAATCGACAACGAAACCGAAAACTGGTGGTTATAATTTTTTTATTGGGCAACTGCGAAACCGAAGACGAGAAAAATGCGTGTGGTCGATATAAATCAATTTCAACGATTGGACGACTATATTTTTACAAAGTTCTTAGAGCCTAGCTTAACGACAGTTGACGAAGACGGGGCGAATTCGCAGAGAGCGAGAGAGAACTTTATTGTGCACCCGCCTTCGTCCTAAACTAACTTACACTAAACTTCAAACTAGAACAAATTCAATTAAATCTCTCAACACCGGCCCCGTTGAACGCTTCAGGCTTCAACAAATGGTAAGCGGCGCCAATTTATGGATGGCCCGCCGAAAAACGCCTCCTGCGCCCGTCCTAACGTCGACGACCCTGACCATGCCGTCCTCCCCTGCGTGCCCGGCGATGTTTCTCCCCAGGAGCCATTGTTGGGACGGAAGGTTGTCCTCGGCCACGACGACGAGATCTCCCTCGCTGATGTTGGGCTGCTCCTGGTGCCACTTGCCCCGAATTTGTAGGCCCAGGACATATTCCCGGGACCATCGCCGCCAGAACATTTGCCTGACTGACGAGACAAGCCGCCATCGCCGTAAGCAGCTGAGACCCTCCTGGTCCGGGGTCCGGAGTGCTGGTGTGGCGAGCAGCGGCCCGCCTGTCAGCAGGTGCCCGGGAGTCAGCGCCTCTCCGTCGCTTGGGTCCTGG
Source organism: Drosophila lutescens (assembly GCA_037075285.1). NCBI lineage: Eukaryota > Metazoa > Arthropoda > Insecta > Diptera > Drosophilidae > Drosophila > Drosophila lutescens. Next base: position 13,023 of record JBAMCF010001060.1, read on the forward strand.
CTGATCGCTCCGAGCGGGCGGGAGTTCATCACCGCCTCGATTCCGACGAGCACTGTCGCCAGCTCTTCTGCGCTTAGGAGCGCGCTGCCCACCGCCCGTAGGAGTAGGTTCTTGGCAGTTTTGACACCTGCCTCCCATAGTCCGCCCATGTGCGGAGACCGAGGCGGTGTGAATGCAAACTCGCATCCGCTTCTTGATGCGAATTCGCGTATCGCGTCGGCTTCCTCCTCGATCCGCTCTCGAAGGGCCTGGAAGTGGCGACTGGCTCCGACGAAGTTCGTCCCGTTGTCGCAATGGACGACTTGGGGACATCCTCGGCGCCCAAAGAACCTTTGAAAAGCCAATAAAAAGGAATCTGTGGTTAAATCTGAAACAACTTCTAGATGAACCGCCTTGGACGCGAAACAAACAAAGAGCGCTATGTAGGACTTATACGGAGGCCTACCACGAATTTTCAGTGTTGTATAGACAAGGCCACAAAAATCAACGCCACATATAGCAAATGGGCGGAGAGCACGGAGACGATCTGCGGGTAAATTTCCCATAATTTGTGTCATCAGTCGAGGCTTGCACTTGAAGCAGCGAATACATGATCGAACTGTCTGACTGCAGACCTCCTGAGCGTTTACGATCCAAATTCGCTGTCGAAGGAGACTCACAAGTGCTCGTGGACCAACATGAAAATTAGAATGGTGCAGATGCCGGACATAGCTCTGCACAAATTGGGAGCGTTTCGTCAACAACAATGGAAACTTGGCATCGTATGATATAGGATCGTTTGCTAGTCGCCCCCCAACTCGCAACAACGAAAAGTGACACCAAGT
>JBAMCF010001061.1:0-17954 GCA_037075285.1 Drosophila lutescens
GCATTTGTGCGGAGTTATTTAACTCCGCCCCACGTTGGGCGCCAGATGTAACGAACTTATTTTGTGATTTGCTCGCTACGAAGATCGTGCGGCTAGCTCAGTAGATTTGTGTGTTCGTCCCACCAAATTTATATAAACGTGACCGCCCGGTTAACAGTAAAACATTTCAGAACTCGGTTCAAAGAGGCGTTTATTTACGGCTCTGGTTTACAATAATTGTTGGGACTCGTGTTGACGATGCTCCTGCGACTCCGCTCGGTGGTTCCTCGCTGCAGGTGCTCCGGGATGCTCCGGGATGATCCGGGTACTCTCGCTGCCACTCGCCGACGAGGGCGTGGAGTTGGGTCGTTGGGCTTAGGGAAGCGTCACCGTTCTCATACTAGGGTGAACAGGCCCCACGCTCGCAAGACCTTCGTCCTGCCAGCCGCAGTCTCCTGTCCCTTGCTCTGTCCCGGCCGGTCCCGCCAGACGCCTACTCAGTTTCCTTTGACGCTCCGGTACTACGGCCGGTTTACGCCAGCAGTCCCTGTAGCAAACGCCCAGAGAAAGACGAACGTTCCACCCTAACCTTCCCTCCTGGCTGGTGCGATCGTACCTGATGCCTGGTTCTCGGCACGCTCTCTGGATGCTAGTCCTCGTCGGTGTCCTGGGCGACTTGTTGCTGCGTTGTCCTGCGTTGCTCCCTTGAAGTCCGCTGCTCGTGCCCACACTCTGCTGGTGGGGATGCCCGTGCCAAGTCTGCCCACGTTCTGCTCAACTGATCGGTATTACGGCCGACGCAGCTGGACCAATCGGTATTACAGCCAATGTAGTCGGACCAGTCGGTACTACGGCCAACTTAGCCGCACGCAGTTAGACTAATCGGTATTACAGCCAATGTAGCCGGACTAGTCGGTATTACAGCCGGCACAGCTAGCCTGATCGGTATTTACAGCCAATGCAGCCCACTGACCGGTATCACAGCCAACTTAGCCGGACTAATCGGTATCACAGCCGATATGGTCGTGATGGTCGGTACTACGGCCAACCTTGATGTTCTGCAGACTTAGCCGTGCGTTGCCTTGAAGGACCTCAGCTACCTATGTCGCAATTCGGAGACTTGCTTGGTCCCGAACGTCTTGACGTAGCGATCTTGCTCCTTGCTGGTTTTTCACGGCTGTTTCTCCTTGACTTTGACTCTACTAGATGTTGTTCACTCGCGATTTGATGCTCGATGACTGGTCCCGATTCCAGCGCTGGGCTCGTTTATATAGGCCTCCGGGTCCCGTTAATCCTCAGCCTATCCTTTTCTTCTCTCCAATCCCAGGGTCCAAAGTCCGCGGTTTTACCGTTCGACCTTTCGCCCTCTGCGCACGGCACCACACTAAAGTCCAAAGTGCAGCGCTATACCGTTCCTTCCTTGCTACGGCACGCCTGCGCTCTCGCTCTGACTAGTGCCGTCTCACTCTGACACCTCTCTCCGCTCCGTCTCTCGCAATCTCTCCAAACTCTCTTTGGGTTCGTACTCCGTACTCTTTCTCTCCTCGAACTCTCCAAACTCTCTTTTCCTGCGATGCCGTTACTACGCGAATTAGTTGCGTAATTAGCAACTGGCAGGTCTCCGTACAGTTATCTTTGGGCATTTGTGCGGAGTTATTTAACTCCTCACAGTTTTTTTCCCATATTTCACCAACATTTTGGCTTATTTTTTCTTTTAAAGTTGAAATGGGAGGTGTATCTAAGGTGCTCGATTCGCATAGTTTCTTAACTTTAAAAATTGATGGAATGACAAAACAAATAGATGCCGAGCTGGAAATTTGCATTTCTTTAAAAATTATTTCAAAGTTTTTGCACAGCTCAACTATGACATTAAGTGTACTTATATTAATTGGCAGCAGTCTGTGTTTTTCATTATTTTCCGTTAATATATTATTTATTTCGTGCCAATTGTCAAAAATTGATTTGCACATTGTATAATTGGAGTTCCAACGTGTTTGGCACGGATTTTTTAAGGAAGTCGTGAGTTTGTGTTGCAAACTTGCTTTTTTAAAATATTTGACTAATTTTTTGCAACCACTTAAAACATCAGCCAGTTCATCGGTTTCCTCAAAAGCTTTGTCAAGCACATTAGCAAATAAGTGGCTACTGCAATTTAAACGATTGTTGCTTTCTAGGGCCTTAATTACATTTGTACCTCTGTCAGTTACATATTTAATTTTCTCCATACTATTAATGTCGAACTCGTTCAAAAGGGAAACCAATTTTTCACGCACATTTGCGGCAGTTGAACGTTGGAAGTCCATCGATTTAAGCCCAAGGATTAGGCTCACCATCTTATAATTTTTTTCGTAATGCATCGTCACTCCAAGGAAACTACGTTTGACGTAATTATCGGTCCACAAATCCATTGTTAGTGACGCTCCTCCTCGACTAACCACTTCTTTCAACTCACTGCTGAGATGTCCTTTTTTTTCATCAGCCTCTTTTTGGCACTTCCGGGCGATGCTTGAGGGGTCTGGAAGCAAGTCGTCAATGTCGACAAGTTCTCCATGGGTGGATCCAATTTTTATAAAAAATTTTATCATGGACTTGAAACCGCTACCAGACACAGCAGAAAACGGGCGGCAGTCCTCGACGATCCACTTCGAAACAGCATCTAGCGCCTCCTTTTTGTCCGGATTAGAAACACTCCTCAGGGCACTTGGTTGCTTATAAGCTTGGCAGCATTTGTGCCGGCTTAAATTGGATGTTTGATTGCCAACACATTTCAAGATTTTTCTGCATGAACGGCAGTAAACCAAGTCCTTTACGCTTGTCCCGTCTTCCTTTATAATTTCCGCCAAGACATTCCAGACGAAACTCTTTCCCTTTCGCTTGGGCTCCAACGAGTAAATACCTCTAGCAATTTGTTCAGATATAATTGCGTGGTCTGCCATTTGGTCAATAGAAGATAGAGGTCTCTCCAAAGTGTAAGTCCGGCCGGGTAACCAAATGACAGTGAAAGGAAGAAAGCAAAAGCTATTCTTGCGAAAATGCGGCATTAAAGCAACACTGTAAATTTTTGAGTGTGTACTTTTCCACCGCATACTTTTGTGAGTTGTCTGTGTAACACTCACAATCAATGCGGTGTTTAAACACCGCAACTGCATAGTAGGCGGTGTTAGTAGCACCGGCACCGCTTTTTAGGCGAGTACACTAGTAGTGTCAAAATCAGGCACCGGTGCCGTTCTCTGGTACATATGTATGTACGTGACATAATGGGTCCCGTACATTTGTTCAGCGCGCAATAAAATCGTGTTAGATTTAGCTGGATGTCTGCATTTTTTCAGAAGTACGTGTACATGTTATGCATGTACTTATGTACAACGTACAATGTACATACATATGTATGCTAAGCTTATGAGGTCCAAAATCTTTACATTTTCTCATGGCACGCGACGCTTAATTTGTATGCATGTACAATATACATACATATGTACTGTATGTACTGTATATGTATTTCTTTTGCGCGCGAAATTCGATTGCGACGTTTTTTTTGCCGATGATTTAGTGGTGATTGGATTTTTTTATGAATCCCAATCAACAAACCCATTTTAAAATCATCACTATTTTGTATTTTAGGGTAATTCATGTATTGTCTGTATATGTATGAATGTATGTATGAACAATGTTATTTATGTTCATTGAACATAAATAAATAAATATAATATTTATTTATTTTATTTATTTATATAAAGCAAACTTAAAGTTAAAACTATAAGCTAAGTAAGATTAAGAGCTCTAGCAGCTAAGGCCATCAGCTCGTCTAAGGTGTCGAATTTTATACATTTTTATTTTTATTATTTTAATTTAGATTTTTAGCTTAATTTGGACTTTTACAAGGTGTCGAATTAGATATATTTTTATTTATTATTTGAATTTAGATTAGGAACTTAACTTGGGCTTTTTCAAGGAATGAGATGATTTTAATGACGTTGTCGGGAGTTGGGTTTGAGATGATGTTGATGGGGTTGAGTGAATGAAAGGATTCTGATCTGGGTTGGGATAAGGAAGGGCAGTGGATGATGATATGTTCGATATCTATTGGGGAGTGATGGCAGAATGGGCATGTGCTGGGAAGTGTTCTATCGATGTAATGGGCATTGGTGAGTTTCGTGTGTCCTTAATCGTAGCCTGTGTATGAGAATTTGGGTTTTTCTGTTGGTGCTTGGGGGAAAGTGACAGATGGATTGCGAAGAAGTCTGTAGCATTTGCTTATACCAAGGAGATGCATTGTTGTACATGTCAGCTTGTATTGATTGTATGTGTTTTTTTAAGAAGTGTGATATGTCGTTAGAATTGTTGTTTGGAGAGAAGGTAAGGGGGTACTTATGGCCCATTTAGCTGCTTTATCGGCGTTTTCATTCCCTGTTATGCGGATGTGGCTGGGGATCCAAATAAGTTTGATTTTAGGGAAGTGGTTAGAAACAAGGTTTCTGATGGTTGAGGGATAATAGGAATGGTTACTGGAGTTGGTGAGGGATTTTAATGCAGAGAGGGAGTCGGAGCAGATAGCATGTTTGCCTGGTATTTTTGACGCAATTTTAACAGCTTCATGGATGGATGCTAGAGAGAACGGAAGAGTAGTGGGGAAGGAGTCCTGTTTTGATTGAATTGGTTTCGCTGGTTACGCTATAGCTGATTATATCGTTGGCCATAGAGCCGTCGGTATAAAGAAAATTGTGGTCGGGAAGAGATTTTTTTAGAGATTGGAAGAGTTGTTTATATATTGTGGGCGAAGTGCTGGTTTTGTTGTAGTTAGATAGTTTTCAAAAAAGTCTTGCGGTATTTTCGCTAGTTGGCGCTGAAAGCGCGTAGTTCTTGTTTTATTCGTCGCATCTGGTCATAATATACCATTTTGGAAAGCTCATTTCACGCGCTAATACGTGTTTGATTGATTGTCTTTTCTTTTAAGTCGTTCGTGACGCTATAACCGTCGCAATCATGGAGCAAAATAAAGAGAAAATACGGCATATTTTACAGTACTACTACGATAAAGGTAAAAATGCATCTCAAGCCGCCAATAAAATTTGTGCAGTTTATGGACACGATACAGTTTCCATTTCCACCGCACAACGATGGTTTCAACGTTTTCGTTCTGGTGCAGAGGTGGTCAAAGAAGGAAGGCCTGTCGTAGAAAATTGCGATAAAACCGGCATAGTAGTAGCCGTAGAATCGGTCAAGAGCTTGGCTTAAGTCATTAAGCCGTTATAAACCATTTGAAGAAGCTTTGAGTCACTTAAAAGCTCGATGTAGAAAAAGAAAAAAATAATATAATAAAAATACCGCAGGACTTTTTTGACAACCTGGCATTATGTGGGGATGAAGTAACCAATTAGTCTTGGACTTGCCAATGGGAATATCTTGATTTTAATCCTATTAAAAAAGTTCATACAAGTATGATAGCAAAAGTGATTGATGTTCAAAACCGAATGAGTCCGAATGAGAAGTGTAATTAATGACGAGTGTATTAATTTTTCGTCACAAATGTTGATATTAGAACTTTTGTATGTTGTAACAGGGAAAAGGAAAATTTGGTCCGCTTTGAATCCCCAGTTTGAACTGTGTTCGCCAAAAGATTCCACAGCGAAATAGGACCCTAAAGTTGGAAAAATTCTGAAATTTGCCAACTATCAGGCAAACGTATTCTTGGTTTGTTATGCAATCAAAACATTTGAAAAGTGACTCATTAACTTTCGAATCCCATGATCAAATTAATTTAACGATTTTTTCTAAGGGAGAAGTAAATACGATTTTATGACATTCATAGAGGTAATTAAATAAAGTGTTTATTTTGTAACACAGTGTAATGGTTCTCAAAGATATCCAAACTTATTTTGAACTCTGTGGATCTGTGTGTTGTCATTGGGTTGAAATGCCAAAAACTTATAAGCTACATTTTCGTGATGATTGGCAGCAAGAATTATAATTGAAATACAAATTTAACATATAAAACTTTAATAACAGTTTAAGATATGAATTTATGTTCCCTTTTGATTTAAGTATTTTTAATTTAGTTTTCTATTTTTTGGGCCATTTTTACAAAATTGATTGCAACTTTTTTTTCAATATCTGGCCAGGAACTATCATCATCCTTTTTGGTGTATTTTGAATGTAAACTAGTATTATCATAAAAAAACAAGAGAGAACGCTATAGTCGGGTTGGTGTCCCGACTATCTAATACCCGTCACGAGGGAGCGCGAGGGAGATGGATATATAAAATTTTTTTGTTTGCGCATAACTTTTTAATGAATGGTCCGATTTGAAAAATGTCTTCTACATTTCGATAGGTATAAATAAACACAACAAAATTGCATTTATACTTTTCGGAAATATTTAAAGGTGTGGGCGACAGACACATTTAAAAACCGTTAGTGGGCGATTGAGGGCGTTAGAGGGGGCGTGGCGCTCGGCTAAAATAAACTTGCGCTTCCTGCGTAGGAAGCCCAAGAATATGAGTGGGAAATCTCAACCTTCTAGCTTTTGTAGTTTCCGAGATCTCAGCGATCATACAGACGGACAGACAGGCAGACAGACAGGCAGACAGACAGACAGATGGACATGGCTAGATCGACTCGGCTAGTGACCCTGATCAAGAATATATATACTTTATAGGGTCGGAAACGCTTCCTTCTGGCTGTTACATACTTTTGCACGAATACAATATACCCTTTTACTCTACGAGTAACGGGTATAAATACACATGTTGGTCATCCATGGTCATAAAAGTTCTTAAGAAATCGCTGTCCATCGAGGATCATTTTTTTGGCGGTTGTGGGGACTGGTTCCCTATAATACCAAATTACTCAGTTTTCTGGACATATGTATATTGTACATTAGGGAGAACTTTTTTAATGTCGATTGAGCTCAGCATCTAAAATGGTAGGTTTCTGTGTCTAATAAATTTATGCGAAAACAAAAGCGTACGAATCGTAATATTTTTCTTCCTTTCTTTACTTGTCAACTTTTTTGTTCCGCTCGAATAAAAGAGTGAAGTAGAAGTTTATTTCATGCATTTACAGTTGGACGTAGCCTAGCCTGTAGAGCTTCTGTCTCCAAACAAAAGGGACCGAGTTCGATCCCCGACCATCATGTTTTTTTTGTGTGACTCACATAATTTTGAAGATTAACTGTCACTTTTGCGTTCGCCAATAAAAGTTATAGTCAAAGAAATGCGGAGTATTATTTTTAAGGGTAATACTATACATTAGCGGGCTCACCCCCGAAATTCGCGAAAAAATTATCCTCGATGGACCGCGATTTCTTAAGAATTTACGTGCAAAAAGAACTTGGCGGTCGGCCATGGTTCTCTTGTAATTGAATATCAAAGTTCCCGGTTTTGCTATAAAAAACAAGGGTGCTTTTCTCATATTTTCAATCAAAGTAATTACGTTTTAATGAGTTCCGCCGCGATTTTTTTTAATTTCATGCCAAATTTTACTTGTGACTCGTTGCATTTTTTTTTTAATTTGTACTTGCACAATGTTTTAATTTCATATTTAACATACATCATAAAATTTCGCATATATATTTTTAGGACACCTTCGATAACAACTCAGCTGTTAATTAGGACACTCTTTGTTATATTCGGATCTGAAGCGTGGATTAGGCCTAAGGCGGACACCACTATAAAAAAACGCGCCTGGAACTTTACCTCAATGGTGGTGCGGAAAAGTGTTCATTGAAACTATTTAAATAAATATAAAGATACAAATTGTTTGAGTTTTATTTGGTGGGGGACCTTGGATGGCTATGATCGATCCTGGCCGTCACTAAAATCTCGATACAGCATTGTGATAACAATCATGTCCTTTATAGACCACGCTCCACTCATAACATGATTATTTGCATACGTTTTTTCATTAGACAAAAAATACAATTAAAAAAATTTGACAAAATTCTACATTTTTTTGTAGGAACTCATTTAAGCAATTAAATAATTTTATAGGAACTCATTTAAACAATTAATTAATTTTATAGGAACTCATTAAAACGTAATTACTTTGATTGAAAATATGAGAAAAGCACCCTTGTTTTTTATAGCAAAACCGGGAACTTTGATATTCAATTACAAGAGAATCATGGCCGACCGCCAAGTTCTTTTTGCACGTAAATTCTTAAGAAATCGCGGTCCATCGAGGATAATTTTTTTGCGAATTTCGGGGGTGAGCCCGCTAATGTATAGTATTACCTTTTTAAGTTGTATTTGTCTCCCAGGGACTTGAATTTCATCAACGACTTCATCCCTTGTTAAAAAGCTCGGGAAAGTGATTTAGATACTTTTTGAAACACTGTCAAAGTAAAAAATCAAATCTACGGCAAATAAATATGCGTAATAAACTTTAAAGCCGTTGCGCACCGCCTACAACGAATTATTTTTCACTTTTTCTCTCTTTTATGAATTAAGGATACAAACAGGCAATATATGAATGGGTGAGAGCATTGCCTTAAAAATTTCATACAAAAAAAGTCCACCCTATTGTATTGGGTTGGCAAGAAAGTCATGTCGTTTTTTTTCAATATTTTCAAAGATGATTTATTTATTTCAGGACTTATAATTAATCAATTATGTATTGGACGTTACCAAATTTTCATCGATAGTACCTAAGACAATAAGCTTTAAAACCCTGGTGCACGATTAGTCGTAAATAAATTAGATTAAAAACGATTACTAAAAAAAACGACATGACTTTCTTGCCAACCCAATACATATATGAGTTTTATAGCATACGATAGAAAAGCATACTTGTTTTTATACACTCAAAAATTGCTAGGGCAAAACACGGAACTTTAAAATTCAATTACAAGAGAACCATGGCTAATTTTACAAAGAGGAAGTTGCATCACTTCTAAAGAGATTGGTCACAAGTAAGTGCCAAGTTGAATGAATTACACTATGCAACATCAAAAATGTACCTCGATTGATGCTGTTGTTACGAAACATTGCCATAAAACGTAAAAAGTTACACCTGCGGTTAAACTGCGAATTCAAAGCGGACTAAATTTTTGACGCTACATAGAGTTATTAATCGTAATTTGTGAAATCAATTTAAAAAAAAAACGTAGCTAGCTTCGGTCAGCCGAAGCTTATATACCCTTGCAGATAAAATAAATACCTGTATATTAATGTATAATGTATATTAATGCTGACTGATCGGTGCAGTTCCAGGGATTCCAGATATGTTAAGGCCTATTAAAAATGTGGTTTTTAAGTTGTCAAAAATCAAAACGCCTACTTCCTACAAAGTTACAATGAACTTTCTTATATATAATAATACCCTCTGCAAGGGTATAAAAAGGGTATGAAAAAGGCAAAAATGCTAAAGAAAAGTTAAAAAAAAACGTTTGTTTTTTAATTTATTGAAAAAAAATTGCTAAAATAAATATAAATGTTGCTAGATTTGTAGTTAATAGCAATTTCCAAAGAAAGGTGCACATTTTATTTGAAAGTGGCTAGATATAGCCACTTAATTGCTAAGCTGGCAGCACTGATAGGAATAGATAGTGGTACGAATTTTTCAGCTGCGCATATGAAATAATAGATTTTCTTCAAACTCGAGTACCACATAGAGTTTTTCTTAATTATCATCTGAAATTTTTTTGAAATTTTTTGGTGTACAGTTAAGGGCGCTATGAATTTTTGAAGTAAAGAACTTGAAATATGTTGTCAAACTTCAAATAAGTACATCTCGGGAACGGCTTGGAGGAATTACGTACAACTTTACACGTTTTTAAATGTATACTAGGGGAATAGAGAAAATATTTTCTCATATTTTTTGTTGGCCAAGAAGTATAAATTTTAAGTACTTGCAATTTACTTTTGTTGAAATTAGTTCCAATGTTCCCGTATATTAACATATGTACATAACAGAATGTAAGAATAACATCAGAGTAGCGAACTTTGAGAGAACAAGCTGTTATGTTACACTCGGCGAGTCGAGTAAAGTTAGCCATCACAAGTAGATCACCGCGCTGAGCCGCGATTAATAAATAATCATTTTTATTAATTGAAAACCAACGCTTCTTTATTTAATGTACACTCGGGCGGTCGGAATTCTCCCCTGAACAGGTTATGGGCCCAGAGCATAGTTTTGCTGCGTAAAGTGCATAAAAAAGAGGTAGTTCGGTCTACACCGCGGGATAACGGGAGTTACGTGGAGTATTTTTCGGTCATCATAAGCGCCATGTACCAGATAGATAAACTGGACACAGGAAATTATGACACCTGGATAATCCAAATACGTAGTGTGCTGGTCCATGCAGAGGTCTGGAAGGTGATCCAGGGACAGCGGCCAGATGGAGATGACGGAACATGGGACGGACTCGATCAAAAGGCTTTAGCTATGATTACGTTGAGCGTGAAGCAAACTCAATTGGGTTACCTTAAAAGCTGTGCAACGGCAAGCAGCGCTTGGCAAAAACTTAAAGTCTCTCTATACAAAAAGTTACTTGGGATGCGTATGGCAGAAGGTGACGAAATAGTAACGCACATAAATGCGTTCTGCTCGACAGTAGACAAACTTAGCGAAGTTGATATTAAGTTGGGTGACGAACTAACGGCAATAATATTATTGTCGAGTTTAAACAAAGAGTTCGAGAATTTCGTCATAGCCATGGAAACGCGGGATACTTTGTCCTTGTTGGATGTGTTGAAGGTTAAACTTCTTGCAGAAGGAGAGAGAAGAAGCAGCGAAGTCAAAGAAAGAGCAGAATATGAACAGTTAGCTTTTCATACAAAGCCGCAGCCGGAGAACACAAGGAATAAGAGAAAAGACAAATTCAACGTGGAGGGCTATAATTGCGGACAGCGAGGCCACTATAAGAATCAGTGTAAAAAGCAAGGAAAGAACGAATTGGCAAAGGAGCCACAACAGTACAAGAACAGATTGTATACAGTAGTACCTGCAAGTGACGTACAAGAGTTAGACGTTTCTAGCTGGTGTCTTGATAGCGGGGCTACAGCTCATTTGTGCTGCGTTCGAAGTCTTTTTATTAATTATGTGCCGCGAGTGGAGGATATTATTTTGGCCGATAACAACGTAATGAGAGCAGTTGGAAAAGGTGACGTGACAGTGAAAACATATTATTGCAATTTGACACTGCAGAATGTTTTGCACGTACCAGCAATGAAAGGAAATTTCATGTCCATTAATTGTGCAGTTTCCCGTGGTTGTACAGTTACTTTTGGTAAAGACTGTGCGATTGTACACCAAGACGGACAAGAAGTTTTGAAAGCACACAGGAAAAACAAATTGTTTGTTTTTGAGAGCAAAAGAAATACTTGTTTCGGCGCCATGCAGACTAGTTCGAGTCTATGGCATAACCGATATGGACATTTAAATTATTCGAGTTTAAACGATTTGGTAAGACATTCAATGGTTCAAGGCATTAATGGTGTAAATTTTGCAGAAAGAAGCCAGTGCCTGTCATGTATGAAGAGCAAGATACACACACAGCGTCCGAGAACAGAGCCAAACATCAGCTGGAGCTGATCCATGCAGATGTGTGCGGGCCAATGGAGAAAAGGTCTATTGGAGGAGCATCATATTTTGTCACATTTATTGACAATATTACCCGCCGTGTGTTTGTTTATTTTATATAATCCAAAGAGTTTGCTTATACACTCAGGAATGCCAGAGAGTCTATGGGCAGAGGCGGTGATGACAGTTATTTACATCAGGAATCGATCACCCACAGCAGCTCTTGTTGGAATCACTCCGAATGAGGCTTGGAGTGGCAAAAAACCCAATGTGAGCCCCTTGCGTGTTTTTGGATCGTCAGCCGTAGGACTAAACAAATGTCACCGCGGTAAATTCAAGGCCAAAGGCAAGGAGTATCGGTTCGTCGGATATTCACTGGAGTCCAAAGGGTACAGGTTGTACGATCCGGTGACACAACAGGTCGTTGTGAAACGTGACGTACTATTTAATGAGATACAGCAAGATGAGCCTAAGATTTTTGAATTCCCAGCAGTACAAGCGTCGTCGAGGGTACTAACAAATTTACTCAAAGTAGAGTTGCAGTGCGATAGAGATGAGCAGCAGGACGAATCCGAAGGAGACACATATCGTGACCAGCAGGATGAGGAGCCGGCGCACCCTGAAGGAGAGGCCGTCAGAATTGGGCCAGGAAGGCCTAGAATTATTCGGACCGGCAAGTCAGCTGTAAAGCTGTACTGAAGCGCTAAGTAGCCAAATAAAAAATCGGTCGTGGCAAATAATACATGGACCCTTACCGAGTTGCCCAAGGGACAGAAGGCGATAGGATGCCGATGGGTTCTTACCATAAAAAAAGACAGCGAAGGGAATCCCGAGCGATATAAGTCCGGTTTGGTAGCAAAGGGTTGCTCGCAAAAATTCGGAGTTAATTATGGAGAAACTTTCTCACCAGTGTGCCGATATGAAACAATCCGTCTAGTTTTGGCGCTGTCAGTAGAGCTAAAGATGTACCTACACCAGATGGATGTGTGCACAGCTTATCTCAATAGTGATTTGAGCGAGTGTGTGTACATGAAGCAGCCAAAGGGTTTCAAGGACGAAGCGTGCATGGGCAAGGTGCTAAGGCTCAACAAGGCGATATATGGTCTGAAACAGGCAGGCCGAGAGTGGAACGCTACTTTGGATGCAGCACTTCGAGAGATTGGATTCGTGCCCTGTCATTATGCTTGTATAAGCAGGACATAAACGGTAACTTGTGTCTTGTACTAATTTATGTCGACGATCTTCTTGTAGCGTGTCAAAACAAAGATCAAATCGATGATAGCTTCGAGATTTGAATGCGTGGACAAAGGCCAGCTGAATATGTTTTTGGGCATGCAGATTGAACGTGAAGGCGAGTTGGGCAGTATAACGATGAACCAGACGTTGTACATCAAGGATATGCTGCAGCGACATGGTCTGGAGCAGTGCAGGCAGACGAAAACACCGTTAGACGCAGGATTTCAGGTGGTATGCAACGACGAGCGTTGTGTTGCTCAGGATCCAACTGCATATCAGTCAGCGATAGGAGAATTAATGTGGCTTGCATTAATTTCAAGGCCAGATATTTACCACTCTGTGGTTAAGTTGGCGCAACGAAATAAGGACCCTCATGGCGAACATGTCTTGGCCATTAAGCACACTCATAAAAATTAATTTCTAAATTTTAGAAATCTCGCCATTAAATCGGCCTACCTTTGAAAATAGAAAAAAAATTTATTGTTTTTAGAAAATTTGCCTTTGAATATAGAAAACCTTTCTAGATGAAAAAAATTCAAGAAAGAATTTTTCTTGAAATTAGAAAAATTTAAATCTCATATGTTTTTTTTGCCGTCGCAGCCAAAACAATTTCTACGTATTTAATGGCAAAATCGCCATTGAATATATGAAAGAAATGACCCTAGAATTTAGAAAAGTAGCCATTGAATTCCTTCGGCTACCGAATGCTAACGACAAGAAAAACGAAGTAGGACGAAGGGCCTACTCGGCCCGACCACTACCCGGCTTCCGACTTCTCTGATCACCCGAGCGTCAGTTGTGAAAAAAATTCGTAAGTGATGGACGTGATTCTTAAGCGGATAAGAGGTGAAGCCTTTTTCCAAATATTCAAAGGTATCGAGTATTACTATAAAAGAGTAGAAGTCGATTTGCGTCATGTTCCCCCAGCCCAAACCATAAGACCTAAAATTCTGGAAAAAATTGGGGCTGAATCGTGTGTTAGAGGAGGTGTGCACTAAGAAAGGATTTTTTGAAATTCGGCTCCTAAGGACTCCCAGGACTCTCGAAAAATGCGAAATTGCGGGATTAAAACATGAACCATTCCCACAGTTTTCAACCAAACAAGTTGATATTTTTATTTTAAGCTTTATTTGTGGAAATCTTTGAAAGCCCAGAAGATGAGCCCCAACCGACTTCCGGTTGGGGCACTTAATTAATTTTTCCGCACCGATTATGCGATCGGATCCGTTTTTGGTTTATTGTATGGAGCTATGCCATACAATCAGTAAGGTATTTTTATTTTTTTTTTGGGACCCACGGTTGATTTTATATGATTTTTGTTGTAAGATTGCGGGGGTTGCGGGGACTTTTTTGGCAGCACGTTGTTTTTGTTGCTTCGGCAGTTTGCAGCACTTACGAACGAATTCCGAACACAGCTCTCACAAAAACAACGTCAGCAGAAGCAGAGCGAGAGATTAGAGAGCAGAGAGAGAGTCATTTGAAGCGAAGGAGATGTTTTTTTTTGTTTGGAAACACCTGATCAAAATTTTACTATTGGATACTAGAACGTATTACCTAATTGACGCAATTCTAAGTCAAAGTGTGTAGCCAACCCGTAAAAAGCATAAGAAATTTTCATTTTGATTTAAAAAAAAATTTAGAATGGTTTTAAGGGAAAAACTTTCAGACGTCACATTTGAATGTAAGAAACGCAATGACACACACACACATCGACAAATTGGCATGTACATAAGTATGTAATGATTAAATTAGGATAAAATAACGGATCACCTAATGGATGCAATTCTGATTCAAAATGTGTATGTATCCCGTAAAATATTAAGGAGTTTTAGTTTCTGGGCTCTTCTCGAAATCTGTAAAAAAAATTACAGAAACTATTGAGATATACGTATACATACGTACATATGCATTTTTGTACTTTAAAACAATAAAATGCGTGCAATAATATATGCGTGCACAAATAACATTCCAATTTAAGAAAAGGTAGTATTCGCACCACGTTGATAATCTGGAAATTGTACCAGCCAAAACATACCCACAAAAATTAAAAAAAGTTGGTTTTAAATTGTGTTAAAGGCGGGGGGAAATTGTTTGAAAATTTCGTCTCCAAAAGGCTCACACGTCATATTACATCCACAGTTTTCACTAAAAAGAGTTGGAGCTTTATGTGCGTTTTTTTTTTTAAATTTTCCTTATTTCCGAAAATATTTAACTCCAGCTGTTGATCCCCAGCTGACATTGGGCCACTTCCTTTTTTGTTTACCTACCGATCCTGCGGGCGGATCCGTTTTTCGCTTAAACCATTTTGTCCGTGGCCTTTCATAGGTTTGTGTTATTTTTTATATATTCTTTTTTAAGCTTTTAAGGTTTTTGGTGGTTAGATCTGTTCGAAAAAAACAGTACAAAAAATAGTAAGAGTTTTTCTCTGCATTCGCTTAGTTAACCAAAATGATACATTTAGAGGTTAGTGCGGGGTTAAGTTGCGATTAAGGAGGTATTAGATAAATTAGGGTAAAAGTAATGTAAAGAAAGAGTGAAAGTGAGAAAGGTAAGGTTCGTTTGGACTTTATCGAGGATAAGGTGGGTCTAGGTGACAAACAAGTTTTAATAAGAAAAGGTGAAGTTAAAGTAAGTAAGTAAAGTAAGGAACATTTTTTTTCAGGTGAGACTAAAGTTAGGTTAGCTAAGAAGATGAAAAACTTGTGTTAAGGTGAAAATAGCATTAAGGTGCTAAAAAAGTGTGCCAAGGGTGAGAATAAAATAGGTGGGGTTAAGGTGAAGTAATATTAGGGTTAATGCGGTGTTAAGGTAAGGTATGTTATGGTTAGGAGGATATGGATAGAATATTAGTGCGTTCTAGGTGGGTTTACTGTTTAGCTAAGGTTAGGCGGGATTTTACTCGGATATTCTTTGCTAAAAGTAGCGGACAACGTCGCTTTGGGTGTTGCTAGTGATATGATATAATTACTTTGTTCGGTTTTCCCTAAAGAAAAAAAAACCCAACCAAAATAATTATGCGTAAAAATAATATTGAGTAAAAATAAATAATTATGATTATTGCTCTATTTCTTATATTAAATTGATATATACTTTGCATGTACATTTATATTTACTTACTAATTTCTTTCCCTACACATATATTGCTCTTTCTTTGCCCGCGCAAGAATATAAATAAAAATATGACCTTTATCGAGTATTACTATAAAAGAGTAGAAGTCGATTTGCGTCATGTTCCCCCAGCCCAAACCATAAGACCTAAAATTCTGGAAAAAATTGGGGCTGAATCGTGTGTTAGAGGAGGTGTGCACTAAGAAAGGATTTTTTGAAATTCGGCTCCTAAGGACTCCCAGGACTCTCGAAAAATGCGAAATTGCGGGATTAAAACATGAACCATTCCCACAGTTTTCAACCAAACAAGTTGATATTTTTATTTTAAGCTTTATTTGTGGAAATCTTTGAAAGCCCAGAAGATGAGCCCCAACCGACTTCCGGTTGGGGCACTTAATTAATTTTTCCGCACCGATTATGCGATCGGATCCGTTTTTGGTTTATTGTATGGAGCTATGCCATACAATCAGTAAGGTATTTTTATTTTTTTTTTGGGACCCACGGTTGATTTTATATGATTTTTGTTGTAAGATTGCGGGGGTTGCGGGGACTTTTTTGGCAGCACGTTGTTTTTGTTGCTTCGGCAGTTTGCAGCACTTACGAACGAATTCCGAACACAGCTCTCACAAAAACAACGTCAGCAGAAGCAGAGCGAGAGATTAGAGAGCAGAGAGAGAGTCATTTGAAGCGAAGGAGATGTTTTTTTTTGTTTGGAAACACCTGATCAAAATTTTACTATTGGATACTAGAACGTATTACCTAATTGACGCAATTCTAAGTCAAAGTGTGTAGCCAACCCGTAAAAAGCATAAGAAATTTTCATTTTGATTTAAAAAAAAATTTAGAATGGTTTTAAGGGAAAAACTTTCAGACGTCACATTTGAATGTAAGAAACGCAATGACACACACACACATCGACAAATTGGCATGTACATAAGTATGTAATGATTAAATTAGGATAAAATAACGGATCACCTAATGGATGCAATTCTGATTCAAAATGTGTATGTATCCCGTAAAATATTAAGGAGTTTTAGTTTCTGGGCTCTTCTCGAAATCTGTAAAAAAAATTACAGAAACTATTGAGATATACGTATACATACGTACATATGCATTTTTGTACTTTAAAACAATAAAATGCGTGCAATAATATATGCGTGCACAAATAACATTCCAATTTAAGAAAAGGTAGTATTCGCACCACGTTGATAATCTGGAAATTGTACCAGCCAAAACATACCCACAAAAATTAAAAAAAGTTGGTTTTAAATTGTGTTAAAGGCGGGGGAAATTGTTTGAAAATTTCGTCTCCAAAAGGCTCACACGTCATATTACATCCACAGTTTTCACTAAAAAGAGTTGGAGCTTTATGTGCGTTTTTTTTTTTTAAATTTTCCTTATTTCCGAAAATATTTAACTCCAGCTGTTGATCCCCAGCTGACATTGGGCCACTTCCTTTTTTGTTTACCTACCGATCCTGCGGGCGGATCCGTTTTTCGCTTAAACCATTTTGTCCGTGGCCTTTCATAGGTTTGTGTTATTTTTTATATATTCTTTTTTAAGCTTTTAAGGTTTTTGGTGGTTAGATCTGTTCGAAAAAAACAGTACAAAAAATAGTAAGAGTTTTTCTCTGCATTCGCTTAGTTAACCAAAATGATACTCTTTTATAGTAATACTCGATTATGTTATGTAAATATGTTAATCTCATAATTTTACCACCGTCCCATCATATAGCTGCCATACAAATCGATGGATTTTCTTATTGTTTTATTGTAGGCTTTGAAAATATTATTCGTTTCAGATTGTAATTTTAATTTTTCAAAGCCTACATTTTAATTTATTTACATATTGTCAGTGAGTTTCGAATTAAATTTAAAAGTTGGCATAGGAACGATCATAAAATAATGGGAAATTAATAGGAACAAATTTAAAGCTTCATTCATTTTAATTGGGATATTCTTCCCTGGGATATAACTTTTTTTTTAATGTTTCGAAACCAGTACACGTAGTGTCGAAGCGCACAAGGAGAGAGTGCGAAGGCGACTACTATATACACGAAGAAATGAAAATCTGCTGTAATGGTCCGATCACGACGAGCTATACAAAGCAAT
>JBAMCF010001062.1:0-25969 GCA_037075285.1 Drosophila lutescens
TTACTTGATAGAATTGTTCTTGGACTGTTAGACACGGGGGCATCCATGAGCGGTATTGGCGGAAAGTTGGCCGAACAAATTATTGAAAGCCGAATTTCATTTAAGAGGGGTAAGATGTCAGCAAGCACAGCTGATGGGCAAAAGCAAGACGTGATAGGGCGTTTAAGAACACCAGTAGAGTGCGAGGGAAAAATAGAGGATCTAGAAATGTATATAATTCCTTCGCTTAGTCAATATTTGTATTTGGGCATTGATTTTTGGTCCACTTTTGAACTTCTGCCACCTAACATGCACTTGGAGGAGTTGACAAGCGATTCACACATTTTATCAGACAACCAAAAAACCCAGTTGAAGGCTGTGATCGACCAATTTCCTTCTTTTGCTGTCTCAGGTCTAGGGAAAACAAGTCTCCTCTCACATTCTATCGATGTGGGAAATGCGAAACCCGTGAAGCAAAGGCATTTTCCAGTTTCGCCAGCGGTTGAAAAATTGCTCTACGAAGAAGTGGATCGTATGCTTAAACTTGGAGTAATCGAAGAGTCCGACAGTCCTTGGTCGTCACCGGTTGTATTGGTGCAGAAACCAGGAAAAGTGCGTCTGTGTCTTGATAGCCGGAAAGTCAATGCTGTAACGAGGAAAGACGCATACCCTTTGCCGTAAATTGACGGTATTCTTAGTCGGCTTCCCAAAGCCAATATGATATTCAGCCTCGATCTTAAAGATGCCTACAGGCTAATTCCCTTAGAGCCTTAGTCGCGCGACAAAACTGCCTTCACAATACCGGGTAAGCCCTTGTACCAGTACAAGGTAATGCCTTTCGGTCTTACCAACGCTTCGCAAACGATGACCAGGCTGCTGAGCTTAGAAACGAAGTCTTCGTTTACCTGGATGACTGCTCATCGTCTCAGATAGTTTTGACAGCCATAAGAAGGTGCTGGACTCTGTGGCAAGTTGTATTCGGAATGCGGGTTTGACATTAAACGTAGGAAAAAGTAACTTTTGTATGAAAAGTGTCAAATATTTAGGTCACATAGTGGGCGAAGGTGTAGTGCGAACGGACCCTGATAAAATTTCAGCAATGGCGAATTTTCCTTTGCCCAAGTCCCTGAAAGCCTTGAGGAGATTTCTTGGCATGCTCGGATGGTATAGGAAATTTATTAATAACTTCGCAGCCGTGTCCTCCCCACTAACCGATCTTCTGAAGCCCAGGCAAAAATTTGTAATGACTGTCGAGGGCGAGCAGGCATTCAGAAAGCTAAAAGAGATGCTTTGCATGGCACCGGTTCTGCGTAGTCCGGATTTTAGCAAGCCGTTTTACATTCACTGCGATGCCAGTAATACAGGTGTAGGTGGCGTTTTAGTTCAAAAATTCGAAAGTGGTGAAGAGTGTCCGATAGCAGTTGTATCGAAGAAACTCAATAAGGCGCAGAGAAATTATTCGGTCACCGAGCAAGAGTGCTTGGCCGCCATAATTTGTATAAAAAGATTTCGTGCGTATGTTGAGGGCCACGAGTTCACGGTAATCACCGACCATGCGTCGCTTAAGTGGCTGATGTCGCAGACAGATCTGCACTCTAGATTGGCAAGGTGGGCGTTGAAACTCCAGAGCTTCAATTTTAGAATCGAACATCGTAGTGGCAAGCTAAATGTTATCCCTGATGCCCTATCGAGGGTCAATGAAGAGGAGATGGCTGCAATAGATGCAAGCCACGGTTTGCTTGTCGACTTAGAATCTTCCCAGTTTAAAGACCCAGAATATGTAGGTCTGATTGCAAAGGTTGAAGCTAATGCCAACAATCTTCCCGATTTGAAAGTGGCAGATGGTTTCGTGTTTCGAAGAACTGAACATTCATCTGGTGAGCCAATTCATGACCGTTTCTGTTGGAAGTTATGGATTCCATCTGGTTCTTAAAAATGCTCATGACGATCCATTAGCGTCGCATGGAGGCGTTCACAAAACCTTGGAGAGGCTAAGGCGATATTATTATTGGCCAGGGTTGGTTAAGGACGTCAAAGAATATATTCGCTCATGTGATATGTGTAAAATGAACAAAGCTCCGAACCAAGCTTTGCGACCTCCAATGGGAAAGGCTCCGGAATCGACGAGGGCTTTTCAGAAATTGTATATTGATTTCCTTGGACCGTACCCAAGATCAAGAAGTGGGAATGTTGGGATCTTCATTGTGTTAGATCATTACAGCAAATTTGTATTTTTAAAGGCAGTAAAGAAGCTAACGGCAGATGTTGTTGTGAAATACATGCAGCAGGAACTCTTTCATGTTTTTGGTGTTCCAGAGACAATTATGTCTGACAATGGGTCGCAATTTAAAGCAGAAGCCTTTCAGAAGTTCTTGAGAGAGTACAAGTTAGCTCACACTCTGACGGCTGTTTACTCGCCACAGTCCAATGCCTCTGAGCGGGTAAATCGTTCGGTGATAGCGGCTATTCGATCCTACGTGCGTGGTGACCAGAAGGATTGGGACGATCAGTTAAGCAGCATTTGCTGCGCCCTAAGACCAGCTGTTCATTCGAGCCTGGGGACGTCACCGTACTACATGCTGTTCGGGCAGCACTTCATTTCGTCGGGGGCCACATACAAGCTGTTAAGAGCTCTCAGTTTGCTGGAAGATAGAACGTTAGCATTTTCCAAGGAGGATTCGCTTGAGCTTATCCGTAGCAAAGCTCTGGAAGTAATGAAAAATCAGTTCGAGAAAAACGAAAGGAAATATAATTTAAGATCCAGGGAAGTGTGTTACCACGAAGGACAAGAAGTTTATCGCAGGAACTTCAAGCAGAGTAATTTCGCTGCTGGGTATAACGCGAAGTTGGGACCGGCCTTTGTAAAGTCGCGGGTGAGGAAAAAGATTGGTCAAGCTTGTTATGATCTCGAGGATCTGCAAGGCCGATACGTAGGACGTTTTCATGCAAAGGACATAAAGCAGTAGGTCCAGTTTCGCAAGCTTGGTTGGTATCATCCTTGGAGTATTGACCCCCAAGTCTGATCTTGAGGGGGGGGTATTTTGTAGCGCTTGCTCGGAGTATGAGATACTTTTAGTGTCTCCATTTGTGGCTCAAGGTTAGCGTAGAAGTGGCGCCACCTAGGGCATGCCTAACAGGGGGTGGTGGGAGTTCATCCGTTCTACAGTGGCAAGTGTCAAGTGTCAGAACAATTCACCTTAGCTTCAAGTCGAGGTTACGAATAAATTGGAGGCGCTACATGCTGTCTTTCCATATCCGGCAGCAGCAGAAGCAACACCTTACAAGTGTCTGACAAATCGATAAGAAAAAGTATCGCGAAGTGCCGAGGGAAAGAATTGTATTTTCTTCTAGTTCAAGCCAGAGTTTGGTGAGTTTAGCGATCAGGGGAATTTATGTGGTTATAATATCGGAAAGGCTGAAGAAAAACGGAAGCTGACATCCCTACCATCGCAACCGTCATCCGGAAAAGCAGCGACACCCCGGAAATCATTCCCAGGGGTCATGGATGGCAGAGGAGAGAGCCAACGATATCTTACATAGCGTAAACCTTACTTCTAAATCTTCATACTTATATCTAAACGTAAACTTAATTTGAAGTAGCCTAGTAATTGTCATTAGAACCGTTCCCCAATTCACTTTCCCAATCAACTCGAATAAGCTTTCCAAATCGACCAGCTGAGAGGAATATATTTCCAGTGGCGACCAGAGCCTAGTTCAAAGAGGGGTTTCGATCGAGCATATTTGGCAGTCTATTGTACGCGCTAAATCTCAACGGCCGTTTTTGTCGCGCTCCGCTACGAAGGAGAGGAGGGAAGAGATAGAACAATAAGTGAACAATTTTGCCGGCGTGAAAAGTTATTAAGAAAGCCCAAACCGTAGCGATCCTGGCTTAAAGCCATTTCCCGCAGTGGAATGAAATGAAGCGACAGAATAGTGTTAATATGTTTAAGTAGTGTAAGTTGAAAGAGCGAGGGTAGTTTTTTTTGGTGTGAAAAACAGGTTAAAGTGCTAAAACTGTGGACATCGCGGAAGAATTTTTTTTTTTTTTATTAAACGGTTTTTTATTTATCGAATCTTCTCTCTTAGAGACTAACGACAAGTTTGCAAATCTTAATCTATTTTATATATTTTAATTAATTACAAATTAATTATTTAGAATAACGGCCCTAACTATTGTTGCTGGGTGGGGAGGTCTCTTCGCCGGAGTCGTGTATAGCTTGTGGTCCAGA
This sequence comes from Drosophila lutescens, assembly GCA_037075285.1. Classification (NCBI taxonomy): domain Eukaryota; kingdom Metazoa; phylum Arthropoda; class Insecta; order Diptera; family Drosophilidae; genus Drosophila; species Drosophila lutescens. The sequence continues at coordinate 4,209 of JBAMCF010001062.1, forward strand.
TTAGAGACCGCGCAAAGTCATTAGGATGGGCCTGGAGCTTGAGATTATACTTTGCTTTCGCTGTGTCGAGTTCGTCTTTAACTAAGCCTACGTTTAGATCTTTATGAATATTTTCATTCCGTATATACCACGGTACTCCTGTTATAGTTCTCAATATCTTTGATTGAGCTCTCTGGATTATTTCTAAGTTGCTGGCACATGCGTTTCCCCATAGCTCGGAGCCATATGTCCAAATTGGTTTTAGGACTGCATTATACAAAAGTATTTTGTACTCTAATTTTAGTGGCGAGCGGGCGTTAATTAGCCAATGTAGATTGCTGGCTTTAAATTTCAAATGATTTCTCTTAGCTTCGATATGTTTACGCCAAGTGAGTCGTCTATCCAGGTGGACTCCTAGATATGTTTTTTTTTTTTTATTCATAAATTACATACATAGACAAAAATAAATATACATATGATATCCAGACTTGCGGGACTGCCGTGAAGCATTGCTTCGCAAGGCTGGCTGGCCTATTTAGGGCCTCAAGTTCCTTATGCGTTCTAGCCGCCTCAGTTCCGTCGTGACTTCCGCAGCCAGACTGCATACAGCTGTCCAGTTATCCTGACTCTCCAGCATCATAGGTACCAGTCCCTCCACTGTGTTCGGCTCTTAGGCGTTCTCCGAACCTGGCACAATTGGTTAGTGCGTGTTCGGCATTTTCCAGTGTTCCGCAAGCCTCGCAGATTGGGCTTGTCTCGTGGCCAAATCGGTGTAAATACTCCTTAAAGCACGTTAGTTCTCCGTGTGGTCTGTTTACCCAAGCTGCTATATTGGGGATGAGTCGGTGCGTCCACCTGCCGGTTCCTGCCCTATCCCATCTTTGCTGCCAGTTTTCAAGGGACTTTGTTCTTGACCTTAGTTTTGCCAAGCGGAGGTCCGCTTGTGTAACAGCTACTTTTCTCGCTTCGAAGTTCTCCTTGGCCTCCACAACTGCAAGCTCGACTGGTGTTATTCCACTGATGACCAAAATGGCCTCAGTAGAGACCGTTGGAAGGCGGAGGCTATCCTGAGGGCTCCTATTCTGTAGTCCGACTCTATTCCCTTTGTGTAGCTCTTTTTTGTTGTCGCTTTGGCCCATATTGGTGCTGCATACATGATGGACGACTTTGCTACGTTAAATAGTAGCTTCCGGTTCGTGGATTTTGGGCCTCTATGGTTAAGCATCATTCGGGACACTGCCATCGTAACTCCGCGTGCCCTCTTATGAGTCGCCTGCAGGTGCTCCCTGTAGGACAGCCTGGTGTCCAGCATGACCCCTACTTATTTTATAGCCCTTTTTGTCTCCACTTGGGCTCCGCCCACAGTGATTCGTGCCGTTTCCACCTTTTTCCTGCTGCTGATGAGTACCGCCTCGGTTTTCTGCTCAGCCAGTTCAAGTCCCGCGATTTGTAGCCACTCACTTATCCTGCTGATGGCTGCGTTTGTAGATCTTTCTACCTTGGCTATCGACTTTTTTTACCACTATGACCGCGACGTCATCCGCGAAGCCAACAACGCTCACTCCATGCTGGAAGTTTAGTCGCAGGATACCATCATACATGGTGTTCCACAATAATGGGCCTAGGACAGACCCTTGTGGCACTCCACCTGTGATTTTGTATCGTTGAGGTCCTTCGTCCGTATCGTAGTGGAGCCATCTGTCGCTCAGGTAGTCGCTAACGATCGCCTGCAGGTACTTTGGGATGTTCAGCAACCCGAGGGAGGCCATTATTTTGCTCCAGGATGCAGAGTTGAAGGCGTTTTTGATGTCCAGAGTTGCCACCAAGCAGTATTGTTTCTTTCCTCCCCGCCATCTTTTGCCTTCTATGGCCTGCCTGGCTATGCGGTCCACGGCTTCCAGTGCATCTAGGGTTGAGCGGGCCTTTCTAAAGCCATATTGCCTTTCTGAGTGCCCTCCGGCAGCCTCTATTGCTTTTCCGAGTCTTGCACTGACAATACTTTCTAGTATTTTGCCGGCCGTGTCTAGAAGGCAAATGGGCCTATATGCCGACGGTTCTTCCTTATATTTTCCTGGCTTTGGTATAAGCACCAGCTTTTGTTGTTTCCACCGTTCTGGGAAGCAGGCTTGGGCCAGGCACTTAGTGTATGCACTGGCAAAGGTGCTCGGGTATATGCTGATGGCCAGTTTGAGTGCCCGGTTTGGGATCCCATCTGGCCATGGTGCCTTGTTGTTTGGTACCTTCTGGGCTATGTTGTTCAACTCCTGTAGGGTCACCGGCGGTATCTGATGGTCCGGGACACCGAGCACTTCCGCTTGCCTCGTTTCCTGCGCTGGGAAAAGGTGCCTTATGATCTCTCCCAGTTTCTCAGAGTCTGTTGGGGTCACCGCAGCTGTATGCTTTTATGTTTTTTGACTATGTTTTCTAAAATTTGTTTCTCCCTTAATAAAAATCCTAAAATTATTCTAAGTATGGGGTTTGAAAGATAAAGAGTGTATCTTTTAAAAAACTTTAACATCGAATCAAACCATGAATCCGTTTGCCTCTGAGGGCTCCGGAAAGTTGGCCAATTTCAGCATTTATCGAACTTTGAGGTCCTTTTGCTAAAAATCCTTGCGTCGGGGAACTTTTTGGAAAACGCAGTTTAACTTGGGAATTCGTAACGAAATTAAAAACATAGCATCCATCGAGGTAAATTTAAAAAGCATTCATTTTGTTGCACAGTGTTATTTTTTGCCATGGAAGAAAATATAAAATTTCTAGGGAGTGTAGGGTAAGGTGACGAACGATTCGATTTTTGAATGTAACTTTTCTAAAAATGAATATTTTTTAAAAGTGTAAAAGCAGAAAGTTGCTTACATCTACTGAGCATAATTCTGTAAAATTAGGAATCGAAATTCCAACGGAACTGAATTCTACTGCGTTTGGCGTGAACCATACTTTTTTGCGCTTTCAAAAGTTGTAGGGTAATGTGACGAACGATTTGTTTTTATACCCTTGCAGAGGGTATTATAATTTCAGTCAGATATTGTAACGCAGTGAAGGAGACGATTCCGACCACATAAAGTATATATATTCTTTATCAGCACCAATTGCCGAGTCCATCTAGCCATGTCCGTCTGTCCGTCTGTCCGTCTGTCCGTTTCTATGCGAACTAGTCTCTCAGTTTTAAAGCTATCGCAATGAAACTTTCCAAAAAGTCTTCTTTCTATTGCAGGTAGTACATATGTCGGAGCGAGCCGGATCGGACCACAATATCTTAAGGCTCCCATACGAATAATCAAACAAATATAAGAAAATTCATTGTAACTTTGCAGGAAGTAGGCGTTTTGATTTCTCACAACTTAAAAAGGTATTTCTTTTATCTGCAAGGGTATATAAGCTTCGGCTGGCCGAAGCTAGCTTCCTTTCTTGTTTAATGTAACTTTCCCAAGAATCAATATTTTTTAAAGTGTAAAAGCAGAAAGTTGCTTATATCTACTGAGCATATTTCTGTAAAAGTACGAATCGTACTGACGGCACAACTAAAAACAATACAAAACAAGAGCGAACGCTATAGTCGGGTTGGTGTCCCGACTATCTAATACCCGTCACTCAGCTAAAGGGAGTGCGAACGCTGTGCTCGGTTTGGTATCCCGACTATCTAATAATCGTAACTCAGCTAAAGAGAGTGCGAGGGAGACAGATATATAAACAATTTTGATTGCAGCAGCGCCCGCTATAAATTGCCGGCTAGAACTCGTCGCTTGGGTGTGAAGGACTGCTGCTGCTATCCCGCCCTTTTCTTACTCATCATCTCTCTTATAAACTTAGCGTGCTTGCGACTCCAAAAGTCCGATCTAGACACAAAGAACACCTAAACACGCACTTAACCACCGGACAGAGAAACGACAGTCAAACAAAAAGTATTTTCAGCCACTGCTGCATTGCCCAGCCTGCCTGAGATCATATTTTCCAAAGAAATACATATTATGTGATGACCCCTTCGCAAATGTCTTAAAAGCCTAGGACAGCACTGGGTTAAACATAAAACAAATCTAGTTACTACACATAATAATATTTATTGCTTAAGATATACTACAAGATACACGAAACATAAGTTAAGGGGGGGGGGGGGTAGGGTCTTTGGCACCAAAAAATCGACTAACTTTGCGATTTTTTCTATAAAAACTGGTTGGATGGATTTAATTCAAACCTTTTGTATATTATTAATTGTCATTTAAATAATATCCACTAATTTTTATAGCCGATACTATCGGCTAAAATATCGGTGGCAAAGCGATTGCTGGAACACTATTAAAAAAAAGGCGTTTTGCGGTGTTCACTGTACCTCCGCTAAAAATGATCGGATTGCCATTTTGTTTTTACAATTCGCTTAAGAATTAAAAAAACCCGCCCCCTGGGAAGCCCTTTTTTTATTTTTTTATTTTTAAGAATTTTTTCCGAAAGTCCAAAGTCAAAAATGCGTTTTACACCTAAAAAAATTGATTTTCGGCTTAAAAATAAAATATTTAAAGTTAAAAAATAAAAAAAATCGCTTCCCAGGGGGCGGGTTTTTTCAATGCAGAAAAATATGCGACAAATTTGAAAACGATCGGTTGAGCCGTTTAGAAATGCCGATGAACACGGACTTTCAAAACGTGGTTTCGAGAAAAACGCACTTAAAGATGCACTTACGTACCTAAAGTCTTAGAGGTGAGGGTACTAGTTTTAGCATAACTTCTAAAGTTTTTGTCCGATTGACTTAAAACTTTTTTTGTATAATCTTAAGATGTTAATCTACAATAAAGGGACATTCAATTCATAACTATACTCAGAACATTGAACGTAAACCTAAACTGAAATAATTCTCAATAATTAGTACAAACGAAAAGCTCTAAAGCTCGCAACTGCACCTCAAAAACGTTAACAAACTAATCTATTGGTGCGCTCGAGAGTGCATCTCTGAAATTGTTGTTGTCGAGCTTGCCGAGCGTCCTCAACTAAACGGTACTTTAACAGGCGCGCATGCGCCGAAGCAACCTCGCTTGAGCGAAACTGCGCTCAAAAGAAGCGCTTATAGGCGCGGGGTGGTTTTCAAGTTCTTATTTGTTTTTGTTTTACTTTGGTTTTGGCATAGGGCCGCCTCACCTGGTTATTGTATGAATTGTTTCGGAAAAAAAAGACTTACATTATTTACTGCGATCTCCCATGAAAACGCTTCCAGTCGAGTTCCGCTGTAAATCTGTTTGCCATGCCACACAAAGTACAACCTAAACTCGGAACTGAGAAAGTCGACATCTTAAATTCTCTTCGTTATTTGCGCCTAAGCGCCTTTAGCTGGACTCTGTCACGCTACCAATGAAAAAAAATTTTCTATTCTAAGACATTAGTAAAAAAAATATGAATTGATTAACACTAATTAAAGGCATTTTTCCACTTTGCGGTTTTTTCGGTATTTTTCGGTATTTTCGATTGGCAACGCGATAGGCGAACGTGAGGTGTTTCCATTGTCAAACGCGTCTGAAAAAAGCTGTTCTGCTATTGTCATTTGCGAGCTGAAGTAAACAATGGATTTAAATAATTTGTTATTGATAAATACAATCTCAGAACAGCATTTGAACAGCGTAAATATATGTGGAAACATTGCTGCAATGATGAAAGCAGTTACCACATCCCACGTTATGCTGCTTGAGCATCTGTTGCCAGGAGTTGGTGGAGCTCCAACTAAAGATCGGGTAGCGGCAAACAAATGCGTCGGAAACCCGGGAGTGCTGAAAGCAGAAGGATTTGCTGCAGAAGGCGTTCATATATATAGATCTGAACAGGCATTTAAATAATTCTCTGACACGACCCGCGACAGCAGTAGCTGCAGCTTCTGCGGCGGCACGTCAGTGAACAGAATCTGAGCCGGGGCTGAAAGGACTACGAGGGCATTGTGCGCCAGAAGGAGGGATATGTGCCCTTTTCCAGCAGTCGCCTGTCAACGTGTGTCACTTAAATATGGAATGGCCCTCTATGGTCGAAGCAGATTTTGTACCTGCGCTCAAATGGGACCAGGAGGTCGCCTTGAAGGACGAATGGCGGGCGCACGTGAGCAAGAAGCAAACCTCATGATCATGGAGCCGGGGAAGAAGGCCCATGTGCCTGCGCTGCAACGACCAACGGGCCATTCCATTGGATAAACCTACTGCTACTACCCTTTATGCGCTTGGATCATCCTCGGAATACTGAACTATTGCCAGATCATTTGGCATATCAAAAACCAAAATTACACGAAATAAAGTTCAATAAAAATCTGTAAATAATTCAATATCAACAATAAATGTTTTTAATTTACCCGCTTATCAGCTTCTTATCCGTTTCGGGTACAGAAAAATTATCATGCCTGGTTAATACTGCTGAAAAATACCACAAATTTGACTTCGCAGCCCTGTAACGCGACAATTTTCCACCATCCCCTCCCAACCCCTCGCCTACAAGTTTTGTATGGGATTTGGGCGCGTTCAACGGTAAATGGATGCAAATGCGACGCGTCCAAAATGAGCAGAGGGCATAAAACTAAATGCGATCGCCTTTTCAGACGACGTTGATGCTGCGCCAGACGAGCCTCTTTATTTATTTTTGGGCGGCGACGCTTTGGCGATATTAGATGTGGCAATTGTGGCTTTGGCAAAAGGCGAATTTGTGGGGGTATGATGTACAAACTTGTGGCAATTTGAGCCACCCCTTCGGTGGGGAAAACCGTTGCGATGCTCCCAAATCTCTTGGCGCTGCCAGTTGATGATCTCGCTTGAAGTCGATGGGGTGATTGAAAATTTGTATTCCCTGGAGAACACCAAAGGCGTTGCTCAACCAGCGGACTGGTTGTTTACGTGGAGCACAAGATCCGTCGATTTTGTTTCCAAAAGGTCACGCACTTTGCACTGCCACTACTTATTCACTTTTATCAGGCTTGTGCCCGCGGTGCGCCGCTTTTATAGGGACGCCGCCTGACCCATTTCCCCACATTAAAAGGAGAAAGTCTATCCTTCCTTTCATTCCTTTTAGACCATGCCTGCCACACTTTGAACCTAGAATCTCGCGATCTCCACAAGAGAGGGATAGGCACTCAGCAAATTCCCGCCCTTGTTGGCTGTGTTGCTAAGCGTAGCCAATATGTTGCTAAGCTTAGGAACATGTCTCGGGAACATTTCTCTCCGCAACATTTGCATCCGTATCTGCACAAGCGACCATTACAGTATTGCCCCTCTCAAACCGACCTGGAAGCGCGGCTTTTCACTCAAACGGACCATTTTTGTTGGTGGAAACCGACGGTAAAGAAGGAAAACCAAAATAAACAAGAGGGAACGCTATAGTCGGGTTGGTGTCCCGACTATCTAATACCCGTCACTCAGCTAAAGGGAGTGCGAACGCTGTACTCGGGTTGGTGTCCCGACTATCTATTGGGGCTAAAGGGAGTGCGAGGGAGATAGATATATAAACAATTTTGATTGCGTATAACTTTTTAATGAATGGTCCGATTTGAAAAATGTCTTCTACATTTCGATAGGTATTAATAAACACTATAAAATGGCGTTTATATATTTTTAAAATCTTAAAAGATGTGGCCTCCAGACACATTTGAAAATCGTTTATGGCGATTGTGGGCGTTAGGGGGCGTGGCACCTCGATGAAACAAACTTGCGCTGCGTAGGAAGCCCAAGAATATGTGTGTGAAATCTCAACCTTCTAGCTTTTATAGTTTCCGAGATCTCAGCGTTCATACAGACAGACGGACAGACAGACGGACAGACAGACGGACAGACGGACATGGCTAGATCGACTCGGCTAGTGATCCTGATCAAGAATATATATACTTTATGGGGTCGGAAACGCTTCCTTCTAGCTGTTACATACTTTTGCACGAATACAATATACCCTTTTACTCTACGAGTAACGGGTATAAAAACAAGAGAGAACGTTATAGTCGGGTGCCCCGACTATCAGATACCCGTCACTCAGGTAAAGGGAGTGCGAGGGAGATGGAGATAGAAACTTTGATCACGCATAACTTTTTAACGAATGGTCCGATTTAAAAAAAATTCTTCTACATTTCGATAGGTATTGATAAACACAATAAAACTGCATTTTTACTTTTCCGAAATATTTAAATTTTTAAAATCGTATATAAGCGATTGTGGGCGTTAGAGGGGGCGTGGCACCTTCTTGAAACAAACTTGCGCTGCGTAGGAGCTCCAAATACCAATCCTCTAGCTCTTATAGTTTCCGAGATCTCAGCGTTCATACGGACAGACAGACGGACAGACGGGCATGGCTATATCGACTCGGCTAGTGACCCTGATCAAGAATATATATACTTTATAGGGTCGGAAAAGCTTCCTTCTAGCTGTTACATACTTTTGCACGAATACAATATATCCTTTTACTCTACGAGTAACGGGTATAAAAACACTCAGAAAACCGGCAATGATTAGGCGCAAACAAAACTAGTGACGGAACACAACAGCTGAGAAGCAATCACAGTGAGTCGGATCCGAAGTTCATGCTTATGGAACGCCCACCAACATAATAGCTTAGTCTAATCTGCGGTCCCAGCTTAAGCCAATAGGTGGCGTTTAGAAAAGTTTAAAAAAAATATAAAAGCATCGTTTTAGGCATACTGTTAAATCTCTGCACCCTCAGATTATATACAAAACTAAATAATAGGGTAAGGTGACGAACGATTCGATTTTTGAATGTAACTTTTCTAAAAATGAATATTTTTTAAAAGTGTAAAAGCAGAAAGTTGCTTACATCTACTGAGCATAATTCTGTAAAATTAGGAATCGAAATTCCAACGGAACTGAATTCTACTGCGTTTGGCGTGAACCATACTTTTTTTGCACTTTCAAAAGTTGTAGGGTAATGTGACGAACGATTTGTTTTTATACCCTTGCAGAGGGTATTATAATTTCAGTCAGATATTGTAACGCAGTGAAGGAGACGATTCCGACCACATAAAGTATATATATTCTTGATCAGCACCAATAGCCGAGTCCATCTAGCCATGTCCGTCTGACCGGTACAAATAAAGTTTCAACCTGCGTAGATTAAAAGACTCTCAGTTTTGGAAATGCTATCATAATGGATATGTTTAAAACTCAAAGTCTCTTTCATTGCAAAGTACAAATGTCGAACAGCCGGATCGAATCGGACATGGTTAGATGGACTCGGCTATTGGTGCTGATCAAGAATAAATATCCATTAAGTGGTCGGAATCGTCTCCTTCAACACGTTCATTAGCTAACTGAAGTATAATACCCTCTGCAAGGGTATAAAAACAGATCGATTCGTAAGATTACCCTACAACTTTTGAAAGTGAAAAATTGTATGGTTCACGCAAACGCAGTAGAATTCATTTCCGTTGGAATTTCGATTCCAATTTTACAGAATTATGCTAGTAGGTGTAAGCAACTTTCTGCTTTTACACTTTTAAAAAATATTCATTTTAGAAAAGGTACATTGAGAAATCGAATAGTAAGTCACCTTACCCTATTATTTAGTTTTGTATATAATCTGAGGGTGCAGAGATTTAACAGTATGCCTAAAACGATGCTTTTATATTTTTTTTAAGCTTTTCTAAACGCCACCTATTGGCTTAAGCTGGGACCGTAGATTAGACTAAGCTATTATGTTGGTGGGCGTTCCATAAGCATGAACTTCGGATCCGACTCACTGTGATTGCTTCTCAGCTGTTGTGTTCCGTCACTAGTTTTGTTTGCGCCTAATCATTGCCGGTTTTCTGAGTGTTTTTATACCCGTTACTCGTAGAGTAAAAGGATATATTGTATTCGTGCAAAAGTATGTAACAGCTAGAAGGAAGCTTTTCCGACCCTATAAAGTATATATAGTCTTGATCAGGGTCACTAGCCGAGTCGATATAGCCATGCCCGTCTGTCCGTCTGTCTGTCCGTATGAACGCTGAGATCTCGGAAACTATAAAAGCTAGAGGATTGGTATTTGGAGCTCCTACGCAGCGCAAGTTTGTTTCAAGAAGGTGCCACGCCCCCTCTAACGCCCACAATCGCTTATATACGATTTTAAAAATTTAAATATTTCGGAAAAGTAAAAATGCAGTTTTATTGTGTTTATCAATACCTATCGAAATGTAGAAGAATTTTTTTTAAATCGGACCATTCGTTAAAAAGTTATGCGTGATCAAAGTTTCTATCTCCATCTCCCTCGCACTCCCTTTACCTGAGTGACGGGTATCTGATAGTCGGGGCACCCGACTATAACGTTCTCTCTTGTTTTTTATTTTGGTTTTCCTTCTTTACCGTCGGTTTCCACCAACAAAAATGGTCCGTTTGAGTGAAAAGCCGCGCTTCCAGGTCGGTTTGAGAGGGGCAATACTGTAATGGTCGCTTGTGCAGATACGGATGCAAATGTTGCGGAGAGAAATGTTCCCGAGGCATGTTCCTAAGCTTAGCAACATATTGGCTACGCTTAGCAACACAGCCAACAAGGGCGGGAATTTGCTGAGCGCCTATCCCTCTCTTGTGGAGATCGCGAGATTCTAGGTTCAAAGTGTGGCAGGCATGGTCTAAAAGGAATGAAAGGAAGGATAGACTTTCTCCTTTTAATGTGGGGAAATGGGTCAGGCGGCGTCCCTATAAAAGCGGCGCACCGCGGGCACAAGCCTGATAAAAGTGAATAAGTAGTGGCAGTGCAAAGTGCGTGACCTTTTGGAAACAAAATCGACGGATCTTGGGCTCCACGTAAACAACCAGTCCGCTGGTTGAGCAACGCCTTTGGTGTTCTCCAGGGAATACAAATTTTCAATCACCCCATCGACTTCAAGCGAGATCATCAACTGGCAGCGCCAAGAGATTTGGGAGCATCGCAACGGTTTTCCCCACCGAAGGGGTGGCTCAAATTGCTACAAGTTTGTACATCATACCCCCACAAATTCGCCTTTTGCCAAAGCCACAATTGCCACATCTAATATCGCCAAAGCGTCGCCGCCCAAAAATAAATAAAGAGGCTCGTCTGGCGCAGCATCAACGTCGTCTGAAAAGGCGATCGCATTTAGTTTTATGCCCTCTGCTCATTTTGGACGCGTCGCATTTGCATCCATTTACCGTTGAACGCGCCCAAATCCCATACAAAACTTGTAGGCGAGGGGTTGGGAGGGGATGGTGGAAAATTGTCGCGTTACAGGGCTGCGAAGTTAAATTTGTGGTATTTTTCAGCAGTATTAACCAGGCATGATAATTTTTCTGTACCCGAAACGGATAAGAAGCTGATAAGCGGGTAAATTAAAAACATTTATTGTTGATATTGAATTATTTACAGATTTTTATTGAACTTTATTTCGTGTAATTTTGGTTTTTCATATGCCAAATGATCTGGCAATAGTTCAGTATTCCGAGGATGATCCAAGCGCATAAAGGGTAGTAGCAGTAGGTTTATCCAATGGAATGGCCCGTTGGTCGTTGCAGCGCAGGCACATGGGCCTTCTTCCCCGGCTCCATGATCATGAGGTTTGCTTCTTGCTCACGTGCGCCCGCCATTCGTCCTTCAAGGCGACCTCCTGGTCCCATTTGAGCGCAGGTACAAAATCTGCTTCGACCATAGAGGGCCATTCCATATTTAAGTGACACACGTTGACAGGCGACTGCTGGAAAAGGGCACATATCCCTCCTTCTGGCGCACAATGCCCTCGTAGTCCTTTCAGCCCCGGCTCAGATTCTGTTCACTGACGTGCCGCCGCAGAAGCTGCAGCTACTGCTGTCGCGGGTCGTGTCAGAGAATTATTTAAATGCCTGTTCAGATCTATATATATGAACGCCTTCTGCAGCAAATCCTTCTGCTTTCAGCACTCCCGGGTTTCCGACGCATTTGTTTGCCGCTACCCGATCTTTATTTGGAGCTCCACCAACTCCTGGCAACAGATGCTCAAGCAGCATAACGTGGGATGTGGTAACTGCTTTCATCATTGCAGCAATGTTTCCACATATATTTACGCTGTTCAAATGCTGTTCTGAGATTGTATTTATCAATAACAAATTATTTAAATCCATTGTTTACTTCAGCTCGCAAAGGACAATAGCAGAACAGCTTTTTTCAGACGCGTTTGCCAATGGAAACACCTCACGTTCGCCTATCGCGTTGCCAATCGAAAATACCGAAAAATACCGAAAAAACCGCAAAGTGGAAAAATGCCTTTAATTAGTGTTAATCAATTCATATTTTTTTTTACTAATGTCTTAGAATAGAAAATTTTTTTTCATTGGTAGCGTGACAGAGTCCAGCTAAAGGCGCTTAGGCGCAAATAACGAAGAAAATTTAAGATGTCGACTTTCTCAGTTCCGAGTTTAGATTGTACTTTGTGTGGCATGGCAAACAGATTTACAGCGGAACTCGACTGGAAGCGTTTTCATGGGAGATCGCAGTAAATAATGTAAGTCTTTTTTTTCCGAAACAATTCATACAATAACCAGGTGAGGCGGCCCTATGCCAAAACCAAAGTAAAACAAAAACAAATAAGAACTTGAAAACCACCCCGCGCCTATAAGCGCTTCTTTTGAGCGCAGTTTCGCTCAAGCGAGGTTGCTTCGGCGCATGCGCGCCTGTTAAAGTACCGTTTGGTTGAGGACGCTCGGCAAGCTCGACAACAACAATTTCAGAGATGCACTCTCGAGCGCACCAATAGATTAGTTTGTTAACGTTTTTGAGGTGCAGTTGCGAGCTTTAGAGCTTTTCGTTTGTACTAATTATTGAGAATTATTTCAGTTTAGGTTTACGTTCAATGTTCTGAGTATAGTTATGAATTGAATGTCCCTTTATTGTAGATTAACATCTTAAGATTATACAAAAAAAGTTTTAAGTCAATCGGACAAAAACTTTAGAAGTTATGCTAAAACTAGTACCCTCACCTCTAAGACTTTAGGTACGTAAGTGCATCTTTAAGTGCGTTTTTCTCGAAACCACGTTTTGAAAGTCCGTGTTCATCGGCATTTCTAAACGGCTCAACCGATCGTTTTCAAATTTGTCGCATATTTTTCTGCATTAAAAAAACCCGCCCCCTGGGAAGCGATTTTTTTTATTTTTTAACTTTAAATATTTTATTTTTAAGCCGAAAATCAATTTTTTTAGGTGTAAAACGCATTTTTGACTTTGGACTTTCGGAAAAAATTCTTAAAAATAAAAAAATAAAAAAAGGGCTTCCCAGGGGGCGGGTTTTTTTAATTCTTAAGCGAATTGTAAAAACAAAATGGCAATCCGATCATTTTTAGCGGAGGTACAGTGAACACCGCAAAACGCCTTTTTTTAATAGTGTTCCAGCAATCGCTTTGCCACCGATATTTTAGCCGATAGTATCGGCTATAAAAATTAGTGGATATTATTTAAATGACAATTAATAATATACAAAAGGTTTGAATTAAATCCATCCAACCAGTTTTTATAGAAAAAATCGCAAAGTTAGTCGATTTTTTGGTGCCAAAGACCCTACCCCCCCCCCCTTAACTTATGTTTCGTGTATCTTGTAGTATATCTTAAGCAATAAATATTATTATGTGTAGTAACTAGATTTGTTTTATGTTTAACCCAGTGCTGTCCTAGGCTTTTAAGACATTTGCGAAGGGTCATCACATAATATGTATTTCTTTGGAAAATATGATCTCAGGCAGGCTGGGCAATGCAGCAGTGGCTGAAAATACTTTTTGTTTGACTGTCGTTTCTCTGTCCGGTGGTTAAGTGCGTGTTTAGGTGTTCTTTGTGTCTAGATCGGACTTTTGGAGTCGCAAGCACGCTAAGTTTATAAGAGAGATGATGAGTAAGAAAAGGGCGGGATAGCAGCAGCAGTCCTTCACACCCAAGCGACGAGTTCTAGCCGGCAATTTATAGCGGGCGCTGCTGCAATCAAAATTGTTTATATATCTTGTCTCCCCCGCACTCTCTTTAGCTGAGTTACGATTATTAGATAGTCGGAATACCAAACCGAGCACAGCGTTCGCACTCCCTTTAGTGAGTGACGGTATTAGATAGTCGGGACACCAACCCGACTATAGCGTTCGCTCTTGTTTTGTATTGTTTTTAGTTGTGCCGTCAGTACGATTCGTACTTTTACAGAAATATGCTCAGTAGATATAAGCAATTTTCTGCTTTTACACTTTAAAAAATATTGATTCTTGGGAAAGTTACATTAAACAAGAAAGGAAGCTAGCTTCGGCCGCCGAAGCTTATATACCCTTGCAGATAAAAGAAATACCTTTTTAAGTTGTGAGAAATCAAAACGCCTACTTCCTGCAAAGTTACAATGAATTTTCTTATATTTGTTTGATTATTCGTATGGGAGCCTTAAGATATTGTGGTCCGATCCGCCTCTCTCCGACATATGTACTACCTGCAATAGAAAGAAGACTTTGGAAAGTTTCATTGCGATAGCTTTAAAACTGAGAGACTAGTTCGCATAGAAACGCGGACAGACGGACAGACGGACAGACGGACATGGCTAGATGGACTCGGCAATCGGTGCTGATAAAGAATATATATACTTTATGTGGTCGAATCGTTTCCTTCACTGCGTTACAATATCTGACTGAAATTATAATACCCTCTGCAAGGGTATAAAAACAAATCGTTCATCACATTTCACCCTACAACTTTTGAAAGCGCAAAAAAGTATGGTTCACGCCAAACGCAGTAGAATTCATTCCGGATTGGAATTTCGATTCCATAATTTTATAGAATTATAATATTAATTAAGCAGCTTTAAGCTTTACATTTAAAAAAATATTCATTTTAGAAAAGTTTGACGACTTCAAAATCGAATCCGTTCGTCTTACTTACCTACACTCCTAAGAAATTTTATATTTTCTTCCAAGTGGCAAAAATAACAATTTGCAACAAAATGAATGATTTTTAAATTTACCTCTGATGGATGCTATGAACATTCAAATTTCGGGTTACTGAATTCCAAATTCAAACTGCGTTTTTCAAAAGTTCCCTGACGCAAGGATTTTTACAAAAGGACCTCAAAGTTCGATAAATGCTGAAATTGGCCAACTTTCCGAGCCCTCAGAGGCAAACGGATTCATGGTTTGATTCGATGTTAAAGTTTTTTAAAAGATACACTCTTTTTTATCTTTCAAACCCCATACTTAGAATAATTTTAGGATTTTGTTTAAGGGAGAAACAAATTTTAGAAAACTAGTCAAAAAACACAAAAGCATACAGCTGCGGTGACTCCACCAGACTTGAGAAACTGGGAGAGATCATAAGGCACCTTTCCCCAGCGCAGGAAACGAGGCAAGCGGAGTGCTCGATGTCCCGGACCATCAGATACCTACGGTGACCCTACAGGAGTTGAACAACATAGCCCAGAAGGTACCAAAACAACAAGGCACCATGGCCAGATGGGATCCAAACCGGGCACTCAAACTGGCCATCAGCATATACCCGAGCACCTTTGCCAGTGCATACACTAAGTGCCTGGCCCAAGCCTGCTTCCCAGAACGGTGGAAACAACAAAAGCTGGTGCTTATACCAAAGCCAGAAAATATAAGGAAGAACCGTCATATACAGGCCCATAGATGGGAGTCATTTCACAGACACGCACAGCAAAATACTGTGCAGCATTGTCAGTGCAAGACTCGGAAAAGCACAGAGGCTGCCGGAGGGCACTCAGAAAGGCACATGGCTTTAGAAAGGCCCGCTCAACCCTAGATGCACTGGAAGCCGTGGACCGTATAGCCAGGCAGGCCATAGAAGGCAAAAGATGGCGGGGAGGAAAGAAACAATACTGCTTGGTGGCAACTCTGGACATCAAAAACGCCTTCAACTCTGCATCCTGGAGCAAAAATACTGGCCTCCCTCGGGTTGCTGAACATCCCAAAGTACCCCTGCAGGCGATCGCGGTTAGCGACTACCTGAGCGACAGATGGCTCCACTACGATACGGACGAAGGACCTCAACGATACAAAATCACAGGTGGAGTGCCACAAGGGTCTGTCCTAGGCCTTATTGTGGAACACCATGTATGATGGTATCCTGCGACTAAACTTCCAGCATGGAGTGAGCGTTAGCTTCGCGGATGACGTCGCGGTCATAGTAAAAAAGTCGATAGCCAAGGTAGAAAGATCTACAAAACGCAGCCATCAGCAGGATAAGTGAGTGGCTACAAATCGTGGATTCTGAACTGGCTGAGCAGAAAACCGAGGCGGTACTCATCAGCAGCAGGAAAAGGTGGAAACGGCACGAATCACTGTGGCGGAGCCCGCGGAGACAAAAAGGGCTATAAAATAAGTAGGGGTCATGCTGGACACCATAGGCTGTCCTACAGGGAGCACCTGCAGGCGACTCAAGGAGAGGGCACGCGGAGCTACGATGGCAGTGTCCCGAATGATGCTTAAACTACAGAGGCCCAAACACGAACCGAAGCTACTATTTAACGTAGCAAAGTCGTCCATCATGTATGCAATCAATATGGGCCAAAGCGACAACAAAAAAGAGCTACACAAAGGGAATAGAGTCGGACTACAGAATAGGAGCCCTCAGATAGCCTCCGCTCAACGGTCTCTACTGAGGCCATTTGGTCATCAGTGGAATAACACCAGTCGAGCTTGCAGTTGTGGAGGCCACAAGGAGAACTTCGAAGCGAGAAAAAGGCTGTTACACAAGCGGACTCTGCTTGGCAAAACTAAAGGTCGTAAGAACAAAGTCCCTTGAAAACTGGCAGCAAAGATGGATAGGGCAGGAACCGGCAGGTGGACGTACCGACTCATCCCCAAGATAGCAGCTTGGGTAAACAGACCACACGGAGAACTAACGTGCTTGGCGGAGATGATAACTGGGACAGCCACGAGACGCTCCAATCTGCGAGGCTTCTTGCGTGGAACACTGGAAAATGCCGAACACGCACTAACCAATTGTGCCAGGTTCGGAGAACGCCTAAGAGCCGAACACAGTGGAGGGACTGGTACCTATGATGCTGGAGAGTCAGGATAACTGGACAGCTGTATGCCTGGCTGCGGAAGTCACGACGGAACTGAGGCGGCTAGAACGCATAAGGAACTTGAGGCCCTAAATAGCTCAGCCAGCCTTGCGAAGCAATGCTTCACGGCAGTCCCGCAAGTCTGGATATCATATGTATATTTATTTTTGTCTATGTATGTAATTTATGAATAAAAAAAAACATATCTAGGAGTCCACCTGATAGACGACTCACTTGGCGTAAACATATCGAAGCTAAGAGAAATCATTTGAAATTTAAAGTCATGCAATCTACATTGGCTAATTAACGTCTGCCGCCACTAAAATTAGAGTACAAAATACTTTAATGTAGTCCTAAAACCAATTTGGACATATGGCTCCGAGCCAGTGGGGAAACGCATGTGCCAGCAACTTAGAAATAATCCAGAGAGCTCAATCAAAGATATTGTTAACCATAACAGGAGGCAATTGGCATATACGGAATGAAAATATTCATAAAGATCTAAATCGGCTTAGTTAAAGACGAACTCGACACAGCGAAAGCAAAGTATAATCTCAAGTCTATGGCCCATCCTAATGACTCTGCGCGGTCTCTAATCTGACCACAAGTCATACACGACTCCGGCGAAGAGACCTCCCCACCCAGCAACAATAGTTAGGGCCGTTATTCTAAATAATTAATTTGTAATTAATTAAAATATATAAAATAGATTAAGATTTGCAAACTTGTCGTTAGTCTCTAAGAGAAGATTCGATAAATAAAAAACCGTTTAATAAAAAAATTCTTCCGCGATGTCCACAGCTTTTAGCAATTTTGAACTATTTTTCACAAGCACCAAAAAATCAATTCCTGCTCTTTTCAACTACGCAATTACCAAACACATTGAACACTGATCAATGCTCTCATTTCATTCCACTGGTGGGAAATGGCTTTAAGCCAGGATCGCTACGGTTTGGGCTTTCTTATCAACTTTTCACGCCGGCAAAATTGTTCACTTATTGTTCTATCTCTTCCTCCTCTCCTTCGTAGCGGAGCGCGACAAAAACGGCCGTTGAGATTTAGCGCGTACAATAGACTGCCAAATATGCTCGATCGAAACCCCTTGAACTAGGCTCTGGTCGCCACTGGAAATATATTCCTCTCAGCTGGTCGATTTGGAAAGCTTATTCGAGTTGATTGGTGCGTGAATTGGGGAACGGTTCAGCTGACAATTAATAGATGAAGCTACTTCAAATTAAGTTTACGTTTAGATATAAGTATGAAGATTTAGAAGTAAGGTCACGCTATGTAAGATATCGTTAGCTCTCTGAGCATCCATGACTCCTGGGAATGATTTCCGGGTGTCGCTGCTTTTCCGGATGACGGTTGCGATGGTAGGGATGTCAGCTTCCGTTTTTCTTCAGCCTTTCCGATATTATAACCACATAAATTCCCCTGATCGCTAAACTCACCAAACTCTGGTTTGAACTAGAAGAAAATACAATTCTTTCCCTGGCACTTCGCGATACTTTTTCTTATCGATTTGTCAGACACTTGTAAGGTGTTGCTTCTCCTGCTGCCGGATATGGAAAGACAGCACGCGCCTCCAATTTATTCGTAACCTCGACTTGAAGCTAAGGTGAATTGTTCTGACACTTGACACTTGCCACTGTAGAACGGATGAACTCCCACCACCCCCTGTTAGGCATGCCCTAGGTGGCGCCACTTCTACGCTAACCTTGAGCTACAATGGAGACACTAAAAGCATCTCATACTCCGAGCAAGCGCTACAAAAATACCCCCCCCAAGATCAGACTTGGGTCTAAATACTCCAAGGATGATACCAACCAAGCTTGCGAAACTGGACACCTACTGTTTTATGTCCTTTGCATGAAAACGTCCTACGTATCGGCCTTGTAAAGAGATCCTCGAGATCATAACAAGCTTGACCCAATCTTTTTCCTCACCCGCGACTTTTGCTAAAGGCCGGTCCCAACTCTGCGTTATACCCAGCAGCGAAATTACTCTGCTTGAAGTTCCTGCGATAAACTTCTTTGTCCTTCGTGGTAACACACTTCCCTGGATCTTTTAAATTATATTTCCTTTCGTTTTTTTCTCGAACTGATTTTTCATTACTTCCAGAGCTTTGCTACGGATAAGCTCAAGCGAATCCTCCTTGGAAAATGCCAATGTTCTATCTTCCAGCAACCGGAGAGCTCTTAACAGTTTGCATGTGGCCTCGACGAAATGGTGAAGCTGCCGCCCGAACAGCATGTGGTACGGTGACGTCCCCAGGCTCGAATGAACAGCTGGTCTTAGGGCGCAGCAAATGCTGCTTTAACTGATCGTCCCAATCCTTCTGGTCACTCACGCACGTAGGATCGAAATAGCCGCTATCACCGAACGATTTAATTCGCTCGTAGAGGCATTGGACTGTGGCGAGTAAACAGCCGTCAGAGTGTGAATAACTGTATAATTTCAAGAACTTCGAAAGGCTTCTGCTTTAAATTGCGACCCATTGTCAGACCATAATTGTCTCTGGAACACCAAAAACATGAAAGAGTCTTCAAGCGTAATGTATTTCACAACAACATCTGCCGTTAGCTTTACCGCCTTTAAAAATACAATTTGCTGTAAATGACTAATACAATGAAGATCCCAACATTCTAATTTCCTTGATCTTGGGTACGGTCCAAGGAAATCAATATACAATTTCTGAAAAGCCTCGTCGATTCCGGAGCCTTTCCCACAGAGGTCGCAAAGCTTGGTTCGGAGCTTTGTTCATTTTACACATATCACATGAGCGAATATATTCTTTGGACGTCCTTAACCAACCCTGGCCAATAATATCGCCTTAGCCTCTCCAAGGTTTTAAACGCCTCCATGCGACGCTAATGGATCGTCATGAGCATTTTTAAGAACCAGATGGAATCCATAACTTCCAACAGAAACGGTCATGAATTTGCCTGCCAAACAGATGAATGTTCAGTTCTTCGAAACACGAAACCATCTGCCACTTTCAAATCGGGAAGATTGTTGGCATTAGCTTCAACCTTTGCACTGGACTTGTTATTGCTCTGGGTCTTTAAACTGGGAAGATTCTAAGTCGACAAGCAAACCGTGGCTTGCATCTATTGCAGCCATCTCCTCTTCATTGACCCTCGATAGGGCATCAGGGATAACATTTGCTTGCCACTACGATGTTCTCGATTCTAAATTGAAGCTCTGGAGTTTCAACGCCCACCTTGCCAATCTAGAGTGCAGATCTGTCTGCGACATCAGCCACTTAAGCGACGCATGTAGTCGGTGATTACCGTGAACTCGTGGCCCTCAACATACGCACGAAATCTTTTATACAAATTATGGCGGCTAAGCACTCTTGTGTCATAATCGGCAACAATTTCTCTGCGCCTTATTGTTTCTCTGATTACAACTATGCAATTTGACACTCTTCAACGCCACTTTCGAATTTTTGAACTAAAACGCCACCTACACCTGTATTACTGGCATCGCAGTGAATGTAAACGGCTTGCTAAAATCCGACTACGCAGAACCGGTGCCATGCAAAGCATCTCTTTTAGCTTTCTGAATGCTCAGTTCTCGCCTCGAGCGTCATTACAAATTTTTGGTTTGGCCTAAAGATCGGTTGCAAGTGACACGGCTGACGTGAGCGATTGGGCTTCCTGATACCATCCGAGCATGCCAAGAATCTCTCAAGGCTTTCAGGGACGCCAAAGGGGGTGAGAAAATTCGCCATTGCTGAAATTTTATCAGGGTCCGTTCGCACTACACCTTCGCCCACTATGTGACCTAAATATTTGACACTTTTCATACAAAAGTTACTTTTCCTACGTTCACGTCAAAAACCCGTATTCCGAATACAACTTGACACAGAGTCCCAGCACCTTCTTATGGCTGTCAAAAACTATCTGAGACGATGAGCAGCCATCCAGGTAAACGAAGATCTGCTTCAAGTCATGTTCGGTCATCGTTTGCGAAGCGTTGGTAAGACCGAAAGGCATTACCTTGTACTGGTACAAGGGCTTACCCTGGTATTGTGAAGGCAGTTTTGTCGCGCGACTAAGGCTCTAAGGGAATTAGCCTGTAGGCATCTTTAAGATCGAGGCTGAATATCATATTGGCTTTGGGAAGCTGACTAAGAATACCGTCAATTTACGGCAAAGGGTATGCGTCTTTCCTCGTTACAGCATTGATTCCTTCGGCTATCAAGACACAGACGCAATTTTTCTGGTTTCTAAAAATCTAATACAACCGGTGACGACCAAGGACTGTCGGACTCTTCGATTACTCCAAGTTTAAGCATACGATCCACTTCTTTCGTAGAGCAATTTTTTCAAACTGCTGGCGAAACTGGAAAATGCCTTTGCTTCACGGTTTCGCATTTCCCACATCGATAGAATGTGAGAGGAGACTTGTTTTCCCTAGACCTGAGACAGCAAAAGAAGGAAATTGGTCGATCACAGCCTTCAACTGGGTTTTGGTTGTCTGATAAAATGTGTGAATCGCTTGTCAACTCTCCAAGTGCATGTTAGGTGGCAGAAGTTCAAAAGTGACTCAAAAAATCAATGCCCAAATACAAATATTGACTAAGCGAAGGAATTATATACATTTCTAGATCCCTCATTTTTCCCTCGCACTCTACTGGTGTTCTTAAACGCCCTATCACGTCTTTGCTTTTGCCCATCAGCTGTGCTTGCTGACATCTTACTTCTGTGTGGTTGAAATTCGGCTTTCAATAATTTGTTCGGCCAACTTTCCGCCAATACCGCTCATGGATGCCCCCGTGTCTAACAGTCCAAGAACAATTCTATCAAGTAAACGA